>JAHPZR010001397.1:20000-94969 GCA_019787425.1 Platygyra sinensis
AACAAACACGAACACGACCTCTGTCGATACTTTACAAAGCCTCCAAGCTTTACAGCCGACCTAAGTCACACTTCAGTAAACACTACTGTAAAACTCCTCAAACACTCCTGGGATAAACCATCTAAACACTACACCGATTCGCTTATATACTTTACAGCAAAAGATTCTAGAACTTTCCGGCTAAACTAAATAAAGTAACATTACAATAAGAAACTATTTACAGCAACATACGCAAACGGCTTAAAATAGAATTACTGAATCACGATGATACAGCCCTAATTAAATATGCTAGAAGATTCGAGACGAAATTAGGGGTGGACCATTAGATTTTTGATGGGGGGGGTTGCAGGATTTTTAGGCTGCTAGATTTTTTTTTTTAATTCTTCCAGTCCTGCAGGATTTTTTTTTTTAAACTCCATGTCCTTGCACGATATTTTTTTAATGGCAATTTAATACACAAATTTTGAAGTACGCTAGTTAACTTGACCGTCACCAACCACTCAACATTCACCCTATTAAAAACTACCTTTACACGCAGTGCCCTTTGAAGTTGACATCTTTCTTTCAAAGCGATAAAGAGTTTCATCTTTATTCAGTGTACAAAGAAATGCGTCTCCACTAACCTGCGGCTAGTTGATATCCCTGTCAGGTTAGTGGATGTTATGCGTCACTTACCCACTGAGCAAGTGAACGTTTTTTTCTTTCTAATCACGTAATGCTACTGAGAAAAGCCTTCAGACTTGCGTGAAATGGTTCCACCTTGTCCAAAGGGCGAGCTGGAAAAGCCATATTATTTGCACCCTGTTTATTGCTTTCAAAGCAAGAGAGGGCGGGGACTTCAAAGAAGGAGACATTGAACAGTAATCTGGCTTCTCAAAATACGCATTTAGTATTTGGAGTTATCTAGAGTTTCAAAAAACATGAGGGTTCAAGAAATGGGGACCTCACTGTAGATTTTACCAGTTAAGACGACGTTTTGAGTGGATGTAGAAGCAGCTCGAGGGGTATAATGCTCAATTCTTATTGATGGATAAAAATAGACAGTTTCTGCCAGCTTGTGCTGTATTAAAGACATTGTTAAATAAACATTTTTGTTACCACCCCTGGGGCCCGTTTCTCGAAAGTCCCGGTAACTTAACGGGCCCAAAATCATATTTTGAAATCAAAGCCTCAAGAAGAGTAGGGTGTGTTGTGACCTCTAATGAAGTCCATTTTGTTTCTTTAGCTCATAACTTTACTGTATAATTTTCAAACCTTTTGAATCTCCCATCTGGAATGGAAAACAAAACATCTCAACGGACCCGGTAATTACCGGGAGCTTCGAGAAACAGGCCCCTGGTCAGTAGGTGAAAAAAAAACAGATTGGTAGTTGACCCCTTTGAATCGTCTTTTATATAGGTACATGATCTATAAAATTACACTATTTCAATGCTTCAAGGTCCGGTAATACGGGCAACATTTTTCTTCAACTTGTCTCGCAACATTGTTGCATTTCAAGTAGTTGAAACACATTGTTGCCCGTATTACCACGTTTGTGACCAACTTGTATCGCAACAAAATTCAGTGTTGCAAGTTGAGGCAACGTGTTGCGCAAAGTAGACTCGAGTTCTACTTTCTGCAACAAATTCCAGTTTTGCTGCTCGTATTACCAGTGAAGCTACAACTTGTCTCGCAACAAATTTGAATTTAACCCATGAAGCGCGGCAAATAAAATAAAAACATGGCGGACAGTGAAGACGAGCCCAAATGCTAAATAGACCAGTAACTCTCGGAAAGTCCTCAATTTGCCCTTTAAAACGACCTTGAGGGCTATCATAGTCCTTGGAACACTTCGTTTGTACCTTCCAAACAAGGCAAGCAGCAAACTTGGAAGAACTGTCGGAAAATCACAATTTTTTCGGCTATCTATCTGAAGCGACACTGAGCTTCATACTAAGAGAACTTCACTGGCACGGAAAATTAAAAAAGAAAGAGACGGCCAGAAGTTGGCGTGGAACTTCGTCGGAGAGTTAAATTTATATGAAAGAAGGCGCCATCTTTATTTCCACACGATTGACCAATTATACGAGTAGAATTTTGCAGACTTGCAACACTTTATTTTGCTGCGAGTCAAGTTGGTCATAAAGCGGTAATACGTGCAACAGAGGGTTTCAACTTGCACCGCAACCGTGTTGCGAGACAAGTTAAAGAAAAATGTTGCCCGTATTTTCACGTTTTTATTTTTGTGCTACAGACTGTTTACCATTCTTTTGTTGGCTTGAACACGGGCGATGAACACAAAAGTATGTTTTATAGAACTATGCAAAAACACGGATTACCCAGAGGAAAAAAAATTAAAAGTGTTTTGATTTATTTAAAGGGGCTCAGTCGCGGTTAGCCTCCTACGCAGACGTTCTTAGGCCTAAGAACGTCTGCGTAGGAGGCTAAGTCGCGGTTGAACGGTTTGAAAAGTTTTGCTAAACTTTTCAAATTTGTTGTTTGCAATCAGTGACAATCTTTGCCATCCTTAACCATCCTTGTTCCCTTAGGGTTTATTATTATCTCTTTGATGTTTTTCTATCTTTATAAAGTGTTATTTTCAGGTTTCCTTCAATTTAACGGTAATTCTGTCGATGCTCAAAATAACTCAAAATACCGAGACTGAGCCCCTTTAATCGTCTTTTGTTCTCGTACACATATCCAGAGCATCAGTTTCACATGTTTGTATATTTTGAACCCTGCACCAATTCAATGTGGCCTGCTTTTACTTTTGTTTGTTCCATTCCTACTCTATGAAGTAAATCTTATTTTCTTACAAAAAATACCTGCACGTGACAACTGTTATGGTGAGAAACTGAATGCATGAATATCTTTGAATCATAATATCCTTCTAGATCACAGGGTTCACTTTAATAGGAAATGTAATTGGTAGATCACGCGTCACGCGCTTTCAAAATACCAAATCACAAATCAAAAAATGCTGATGACCCACGCCTGGCTCTATCATTGTGACTACACAGCTACTTTTGGACGACCCCGTCACGGTAATCAACGCAAAAATTCCTTTTGCCACCGCTCCCTGGTTACTAAGGCTGCGATAATTTCTCTTCCTTTGCTTAAGGGAATTCTGCATGGCATATTTTTTTCTAAAACCACGAAGCACGATGCCTCGATATTTTTTTGGGATTATGCACATCACCCTCACCAATGGCGGATAAACAATCAAACGTCTCCACATTACCTTAGGCGTGATACAATCGACACACCGCCTTAATATGGATGCAATGAGCACAATACAGCACTAAGTTCCATCTCAATGTCGAAAACTAAGGCGTGGGATAGGATGTGGAAGCCCGGAAACTACATGAGGGCTGGGATCTATGTGTTGGCGCGAGAGGTGTGGTGTCGAGCTTTAGAGCGGTGATAGTGTGGTGCCTATGGTGTGTGCTTTCAATGTATGTAGATGTCGGTGGTGTCTCCCATGTGTCTGTTACTTTCATACAAAGTCCGCGTGTGCGAAGCCAGGTATTTGTCGGGTACGAGCTGTGAAGTTGGGCTGCGGAAACGTGCCACATCAGGGTGGCCACTCTGGACGTGGGTAAGTGAAGGTGGGTGTATGGGACAGAATAGTGAGGGAAAAAAAAACGGGCGTACAGGGTGTGAGCAACCGCGCTGATGTACCGGAAAGAAGGAGGTGTGTCAAAGGAGGAGAGCAAGGAGTGACGGTGACATACAGACGCGAAGACCAGTAGGGAGGGGGATGAAACATCGTGAACACGTGCTGAGTGTACACAGTCAAGTGAATCAGAGAGGGACAAGAGAGCGGTGGGACTAAAAGAAGGAGGTACACGATAATATGTCAGAAGACGCTACTCTGTGACACTGTGTGGAGGGGAAAAAAGGTGTGAGTGAGGCGAGACGGGAAGCGGCGGTGAAGGGAAAGTGGAATATATATGAACATAATCATGTTGTGGTCTCAGGATAGTGGGTGGTGCTGTCAGCACAAGGAAGCAAGGGGGGGGGCGGTGTGGGGGGTGGGTCAAAAGGGTACTTAACAGAAGAAGGAGATAACAAAAAGTACACGAGATGCCGGTAGCCAAAGAATGGGCGGAGGGGAAAGCTAGGAGAGTACGATATGAAAGGACGAGAATAGAGAGCGGGGTTAATGTGGTAAGGCATGTGGGGTGTGAAGCACATTTGTGCTATTCGATAGGCAGAGTGAGGCGACATATATAAAGTAACAGCGAAAGGCATGTGAGAGCACAAAGACAGAGGTGACTGTGTGAGCGAGGGCACGGGGGTAGGGAGACGACGTGTGTGTGTACTAATAGTACCAGGAGTAGATGAAACACTAGAGGCGCGAATGTGACACAATGACACACAACGGAATATATATCACTAGTAGGTGACGGAGAGAAGCTCTATACATCTGGTATGGACAGGAACTACCGGTGTGAAGTACAACCGGTGAGAGTATGTGGAGAGGATGTCACAGACAGAGGGGAAGATAAAAGAGAAGGGGAGCAAGGAGAGAAGGAGAGAACAAGCAAGGTACCGATAAGAGGGGGAGGTAAGGGGCAAGAAAAGGGAAAGAAGGGAAGAGGACAAGACCGCAAGGGATCTAATGAGGTGGGAGGGTCTAATCACTAAAAGCGAGGGATAGCAGAGCACGGGAAAAACACGAAGATGTGGGGTGTGGTCGTGAAACAATCTGGGGACGGGGGGAAAGACAGTACTAGACGTCGTGCACATGAGATTAGGTCATAGGCGAGAACACAAGGCTGGGTGCAATGTGAGGGTGGAGGGATGGAAAAGACTGAAGGTCGAGACAAGAGGGGGATGATGGGGAAAAAGGAAGAGAACCGGGAGGCATGCAAGGAACACACGTAGAAAGTGGTGTCATAGACATACTGATCAAACTGAGGATAAGAGTCTAGCGAGAAGAACAACTGAGAAGAAGGAAAATCAGAAAGAGAGAAGATGAAAAAACACAAGAGCCATAACAAGTGGAGAGAGCGAGGACACGTAGGACGAAAAAGATGCGAGAGGGGAAAGGGATCAAGGAAAAAGATGGGACACAAACGAGCAACGAGACGTGTGAAGACACTGAGATGCAGGTGGAACATTGAGAGGTTGTCGGAGAAACAAATAAAATAAAGCCCGAAAGCGAGCACAGAGGGGTGGGTGAGTGCGAGGAGTCGGATAGACGACGACACGCACTGAGTGCGCTATATACATCTGTTTCCCAAACACTTGGGATCTATCAGTGCTGTATGGTGGACGGGTGTAATTTTTGTCGGTGGGGTGAAAAACTGGGTAGTGAAATGAAGTAAATGATCTACGTACATGGTGCATCAATGTGCTATGCACGCGGGCACGGGCAGGGGCAAGAGGCGGGGTGTGCTGTGATGGGAAACAAGTCTTGGCACAGAGGTCGTGTCGTGTGGTGCGTGTAGGCGTGTAAGATGATGTTCAGAACAATATCGAGGCAGTGTGGCTTAAGCGTGGCACGGTGAAATTGCCGCTGATTTGGGATTATTGGCATGTTTTTCAGGTGCTGTTCGTTCCTAGTGGATTAAATTGGAAATTACTGCGAGCATCAATTCTCACTTCATCACAACGCAGTTCAATATGCATTATTTCATTACCTTCATCATAATTTCACTCCTCAGCGGGAGATAGATGAAACTCAATAAGATTGACCTCCGCTCCAGACGTGAAAGGGCGTCATACATAAACTCAGTTTGGTAGAGCACCCGCTACCGGTATCGAGCAGAGAAAAGGCGAGTGAGTTCAATCCCGTTGAATGCTCTAGAATTTTTTTAGGTTTTCTTCTTTCCGTTGTTTTTAATGTGGAAAATTAATCGCAGTTCAAACATACTGAATATTTCATATGTACTGTACACACACTGGTAGATTCCTTTGGTAATAGGTCCATGAGAATCGTCACGAATATACTACCCTCAAGTCGTCACCAATACTCCTTCACTACCTGTAGTTTTATGTTTGTAGTTATGTAGTTCTGTTTCCTGTGTTTGTAGTTCTGTAGTTCCTGTAGTTCTTGTAGTTCTGTAGTTCTGTAGTTCTGTAGTTCTGTCGTAGTTCTGTAGTTCTGTAGTTCTGTAGTTCTGTAGTTCTGTAGTTCTGTAGTTCTGTAGTTCTGTAGTTCTGTAGTTCTGTAGTTCTGTAGTTCTGTAGTTCTGTAGTTCTGTAGTTCTGTAGTTCTGTAGTTCTGTAGTTCTGTAGTTCTGTAGTTCTGTAGTTCTGTAGTTCTGTAGTTCTGTAGTTCTGTAGTTCCTGTAGTTCTGTAGTTCTGTAGTTCTGTAGTTCTGTAGTTCTGTAGTTCTGTAGTTCTGTAGTTCTGTAGTTCTGTAGTTCTGTAGTTCTGTAGTTCTGTAGTTCTGTAGTTCTGTAGTTCTGTAGTTCTGTAGTTCTGTAGTTCTGTAGTTCTGTAGTTCTGTAGTTCTGTAGTTCTGTAGTTCTGTAGTTCTGTAGTTCTGTAGTTCTGTAGTTCTGTAGTTCTGTAGTTCTGTAGTTCTGTAGTTCTGTAGTTCTGTAGTTCTGTAGTTCTGTAGTTCTGTAGTTCTGTAGTTCTGTAGTTCTGTAGTTCTGTAGTTCTGTAGTTCTGTAGTTCTGTAGTTCTGTAGTTCTGTAGTTCTGTAGTTCTGTAGTTCTGTAGTTCTGTAGTTCTGTAGTTCTGTAGTTCTGTAGTTCTGTAGTTCTGTAGTTCTGTAGTTCTGTAGTTCTGTAGTTCTGTAGTTCTGTAGTTCTGTAGTTCTGTAGTTCTGTAGTTCTGTAGTTCTGTAGTTCTGTAGTTCTGTAGTTCTGTAGTTCTGTAGTTCTGTAGTTCTGTAGTTCTGTAGTTCTGTAGTTCTGTAGTTCTGTAGTTCTGTAGTTCTGTAGTTCTGTAGTTCTGTAGTTCCTGTAGTTCCTGTAGTTCTGTAGTTCTGTAGTTCTGTAGTTCTGTAGTTCTGTAGTTCTGTAGTTCTGTAGTTCTGTAGTTCTGTAGTTCTGTAGTTCTGTAGTTCTGTAGTTCTGTAGTTCCTGTAGTTCTGTAGTTCTGTAGTTCTGTAGTTCTGTAGTTCTGTAGTTCCTGTAGTTCTGTAGTTCTGTAGTTCTGTAGTTCTGTAGTTCTGTAGTTCTGTAGTTCTGTAGTTCTGTAGTTCTGTAGTTCTGTAGTTCTGTAGTTCTGTAGTTCTGTAGTTTCTGGTATTCTGTAAGTTTCTGTAGTTCTGGTAGTTCTGTAGTTCTTTGTAGATTCGTGTATGTTCCCGTAGTTCTGATAGTCTGTAGTTCTGTAGTTCTGTAGTTCTGTAGTTCTGTAGTTCCTGATAGTCTGTCTGTAGTTCGGTAGTGTCTGTAGTTCTTGTAGTTCGTTGTAAGTTTGCTGTGAGTTCTGTAGTTCTGTAGTTCTGTAGTTTGCGGTAGCTCTGTAGTTCCGTATGTTGGCGGTAGATTCCTGTAGTTCCTGCAGGTGTACTGTAGTTCCTGTAGTTTCGGTATTTCTGTAGGTTCGGTAGTTCGGTTAGTATCCTGTAGTTCTGCAGTTCTGTAGTTCGGGTCAGTTCCTGTAGTTCTGTACGTTCTGTAGTTCTGTTGTTCTGTAGTTTCTGTGTAGTTGCTGTTATGTTGCTTGTAGTTTGCTGTAAGTTCTGTAGTTCTTGTAGTTCTGTAGTTCTGTAGTTCTGTAGTTCTGTAGTTCTGTAGTTCTGTAGTTCTGTAGTTCTGTAGTTCTTGTAGTTCTTGTAGTTCTGTAGTTCTGTAGTTCTGTAGTTCTGTAGTTCTGTAGTTCTGTAGTTCTGTAGTTCTGTAGTTTCTGTAGTTCTGTAGTTCTGTAGTTCTGTAGTTCTGTAGTTCTGTAGTTCTGTAGTTCTGTAGTTCTGTAGTTCTGTAGTTCTGTAGTTCCTGTAGTTCTGTAGTTCTGTAGTTCTTGTAGTTCTGTAGTTCTGTAGTTCTGTAGTTCTGTAGTTCTGTAGTTCTGTAGTTCTGTAGTTCTGTAGTTCTGTACGTTCTGTCACAGTTGTCCGTAGTTCCGTAGTTCTGTAGTTCCGTATGTTCTCGTAGTTCTGTAGTTTTCTGTTAGTTCTTGTAGTTCTGTATAGTTTTCTGTAGTTCTCGTAGTTCGTGCTAGCTCTGTAGTTCCGTCGTAGTTCTGGTAGTTTCCTGTAGTTCCTAGCACGTTCCTGTTAAGTTTCCTGTTGTTCTGTCAGTGTCTGTAGTTCTGTCGTTCTAATGTAGTTCTGTAGTTCTGTAGTTCTGGTAGTTCTGTAGTTCTGTAGTTTCTGTATTGCTGTGGTTCTGGTAGTTCTGTAGTTCTGTAAAGTTCTGTAAGTTCTGTAGTTCATGTAGGTTCTGTAGTGGTTCTCTATTGTGAGTTCCAATGGTTTCGTATCATGAATCACTCTCATAGTCTCTCCAACGTGTGTCTGATCGTAGCGGGGTGACATACGTACTAAAATCTAAATAACAAAAAGAGAAAATAGTTCTTGTTCACGGTCCTTCTGATATGATACATTTCATGCATGACTTTCTATGGCTGCGTTTTATTCTACGGATACACGTTGAGACGAACTTTCTTGCGATGTCGGTTCTGTAAGTTCTGTTTCTCTGTGTAGATCCTCTTTTCTGTCGTTCTGTCATTTCGTGTATAGGGTTGGATGCTCGGTAGCTCTGTATTTGTCAATTGGTAGTTCTGGTTAGTGTTGCTCCCTGTACGTGAGTCTCTGTTTTGGTACCGTCTGTAGTTTTTCTTGTTGGTTCTGTTGTTCTGTAGTTCTGTAGTTCTGTAGTTCTGTAGTTCTGTAGTTCTGTAGTTCTGTAGTTCCTGTAGTTCTGTAGTTCTGTAGTTCTTGTAGTTCTGTAGTTCTGTAGTTTCTGTAGTTCTGTAGTTCTGTAGTTCTGTAGTTCTGTAGTTCTGTAGTTCCTGTAGTTCTGTAGTTCTGTAGTTCTGTAGTTCTGTAGTTCTGTAGTTCTGTAGTTCTGTAGTTCCTGTAGTTCTGTAGTTCTGTAGTTCTGTAGTTCTGTAGTTCTGTAGTTCTGTAGTTCCTGTAGTTCTGTAGTTCTGTAGTTCTGTAGTTCTGTAGTTCCTGTAGTTCTGTAGTTCTGTAGTTCTGTAGTTCTGTAGTTCTGTAGTTCTGTAGTTCTGTAGTTCTGTAGTTCCTGTAGTTCTGTAGTTCTGTAGTTCTGTAGTTCTGTAGTTCTGTAGTTCTGTAGTTCTGTAGTTCTGTAGTTCTGTAGTTCTGTAGTTCTGTAGTTCTGTAGTTCTGTAGTTCTGTAGTTCTGTAGTTCTGTAGTTCTGTAGTTCTGTAGTTCCTGTAGTTCTGTAGTTCTGTAGTTCTGTAGTTCTGTAGTTCTGTAGTTCTGTAGTTCTGTAGTTCTGTAGTTCTGTAGTTCTTGTAGTTCTGTAGTTCTGTAGTTCTGTAGTTCTGTAGTTCTGTAGTTCTGTAGTTCTGTAGTTCTGTAGTTCGTTCTGTAGTTCCTGTAGTTTCTGTAGTTCCCATGTAGTTCCTAGGTATGTTCCTGTAGTTCCTGTATGTTCTGTAGTTTCTTGTAAGTTCTGTAGTTCTGGTAGTTCGGGGTCAGCTGCTGAGTTTCGGTAGTATCGGTAGTTCCTGTAGTTCTGCAGTTCTGTAGTTCTTCCCCCCTGTTAGTTCGGCGTAGGTTCTGTAGTTCGGTAGTTCGTAGTTCCTGTAGTTTCTGTGCAGTTCTGTAGTTCCTGTAAGTTCTGTAGTTCCATGTAGTTCTGTAGTTTCTGTAGTCCTGTAGTTCATGTCGCTTCAGAGTAGTTCCTGTAGTTCTGTAGTTTCTGTAGTTCTGTAGTTTCTGATAGTTCTGTATGTTCTGTAGTTCTGTTAGTTCTCGTAGTGTCTGTAGTTCGTGTAGTTCATGTAGTTCTGTAGTTTCTTGTAGTTCTGTATAGTTCTGTAGTTCTGTAGTTCTGTAGTTTCTGTAGTTGCTTGTTACGTTCTCGGTAGTTCTGTAGTTCTGTCAGTAGTTTCTGGAGTTCAGTAGTTGCAGCTGTAGTTCCTGTATTCCTGTAGTCATGTAGGTGTCGGTAGTTCTGTAGTTTCTAGGATCGGTGTAGTTTCGTGTAGTTTGCGGGTAGCTTTAACGGATAGTTCGGTAGTTGGTAACTATGGTAGTGGGATTTCGGTAAGTTCTGTAAGTTGTCATTATTCTGTATGTCTGTAGTTTCTGTAGTTTCTGTACTCTCTGTATGTTCTGTAGTTCTGTAGTTCTGTAGTTCTGTAGTTCTGTAGTTTCTGTAGTTCTTGTAGTTCTGTAGTTTCCTGTAAGCTTCTGTAGTTCCCGTGACTTCTTGTAGGTTCTGTAGTTTCTGTAGACGTTCTGTTAGTTCCTGTAGTTCTGTTTTTAGTTCTGTAGTTCCGTAGTTCCGGCTGGCTCTGTAGTCCCCGTAAGTTTCGGTGAGTTTCTGTAGTTCCTGCAGTTCTGTAGTTTCCTGTTGTTGCTGTAGTTCTTGTAGTTTCTGTAGTTTTCTGTGAGTTCTGTAGTTTCTGGTAGTTCTGTAGTGTTCTGTAGTGCTGTAGTTCATGTAGTTTTCTGTAGTTTGCTGTAGGTTCTGTAGTTCTGTAGTTTCTGTAGTTGCTGTAGTTCTGTAGTGCTGTAGCTTCTGTAGTCTCTGTAGTTCTGTCAGTTCTTGTATTCCCCGTATTTCCCGTAGATTGTCCCGTAGTTCCCGTAAGTTCCCGTATTTCCCCTAGTTTCCCGTAGTTCCCACTAGTTCTCCGTAGTTCTGTGTGAGTTTCCGCGTAGTTCGGTAGTTGCTGTAGTTTCCTGTAGTTGCTGTAGTTCGGTAGTTCTGTAGTTGCTTGTATCGTGTTCTGTAGTGGCGGTAGTCCTCGGTAAGTTTCTTGTTAGTTCTCTGTAGTCTCGGAGTTCTGTAGTTCTTGTAGCTCTGTCGTCTCTATGTAGTTCTGTAGTTTCTGTAGTTCTGTAGTTCGGTAGTTCCCGTAGTTCCGTAGTTCCGTAGTTTCCTGTAGTTCCGTAGTTCCTGTAGTTGCTGTAGTTTCTGTATGTTCTGTAGTTCTGTAGTTCTGTAGACTTCTCGTAGTTCTCTAGTTTCTGTAGTTCTCTGTAGTTCTTGTTAGTTCTCTGTGAGTTCCTGTATTTCGTGTAGCTCCGGTAGTTCTAGTAGTTTCTAGATGGTAGTTCTGTAGTTCTCTTAGTTCGGTAGTTCTGTTAGTTCTGGTAGTTCGGTAGTTCTGTAATTCTAGTTCTGTAGTTCTGTAGTTCGGTAGTCTCTGTAGTCTCTGTAGTTCTCTGTAGCTCTGTAGTTCTGGTGTTCTGTATGTTCTGTGAGTTCGGTAGTTCGGTAGGTCTGTAGTTCCATGTAGTTCCTGTAGTTCTGTAGTTCTGTAGTTCTGTAGTTCTGTAGTTCTGTAGTTCTGTAGTTCTGTAGTTCTGTAGTTCTGTAGTTCTGTAGTTCTGTAGTTCTGTAGTTCTGTAGTTCTGTAGTTCTGTAGTTCTGTAGTTCTGTAGTTCTGTAGTTCTGTAGTTCTGTAGTTCTGTAGTTCTGTAGTTCTGTAGTTCTGTAGTTCTGTAGTTCTGTAGTTCTGTAGTTCTGTAGTTCTGTAGTTCTGTAGTTCTGTAGTTCTGTAGTTCTGTAGTTCTGTAGTTCTGTAGTTCTGTAGTTCTGTAGTTTCTGTAGTTCTGTAGTTCTGTAGTTCTGTAGTTCTGTAGTTCTGTAGTTCTGTAGTTCTGTAGTTCTGTAGTTCTGTAGTTCTGTAGTTCTGTAGTTTCTGTAGTTCTGTAGTTCTGTAGTTTCTGTAGTTCTGTAGTTCTGTAGTTGCTGTAAGTTTCTGTAGTTCCCCGTAGTTTCTGTGTACAGAACTACAGAACTACCGAACTACCGAACTACAGAACTACAGATCGACAGAACTACAGAACTACAGAACTACAGAAACTACAGAACTACCGGAACTACGAGGATACTACAGAACTACAGAACTACAGGGAACTACCGGAACTACAGGAACTACAGGCGACACGAACTACAGCACTACAGAGACTACAGGACTACAGGAACGACAGAAACTTAACAGAACTGACAGAACTACAGAAACTAACAGAACTACAGAACTACAGAACTCGAGAACTGACAAGAACTACAGGACTACCGAACCTAACCGGAACTAACAGGATAGCTGACCGAACTACAGAGACTACCGAACTATCATGAACGTAACAGAAGTACAGAACTAGCAAGAACTACAAGACCATACAGAACTACAGGAACTGACAGGAACTACAGTACCTACAGAACTACCGAACTTGCATGAAACTACAGAACTACAGAACTACAGTGAAACTACCAGAACTACCGAATCTACAGAACTACAGGAACTACAGAACTACAGGAACTTACAGGAACTACAGGAACTACAGGAACTACGGGAACTACATGAACTACGGAGCTACAAGGAACTACAGGACACTACATGGAACGAGCAGAACTACATGAAACTACAGAACTACCGGAACTACAGGAAACTACAGAACTTCAGGAACTACAGGTCTACAGGAACTACCGGACTACAGGAATTCACTAGGAACTTCCGCAACTACAGGAACTACCGAAACTACAGGACTACAGGAACTACCCGAACTACAGGAACTACAGAACTACAGCGAACTACTGAACCTACAAGGAACGTACCGAACTACAGGAACTACAGGAACTACAGGAACTACCAGGACTACAGGACTACAGGAACTACAAGGACACTACAGGAAACCTACAGGAACTACAGGAACTACAGGAACTAAACGAGGAACTACGGGAACTAACGGGAACTACAGGAAACTAACGGGAACTACGGGAACTACGGGAACTACGCGAACTACTGAACTACAAGAACTACGAACTACGGAACTACAGGAACTACAGGAACTACAGAACTACAGAACTACAGAACTACAGGAACTACAGAACTACAGAACTACAGAACTACAGAACTACAGAACTACAGAACTACAGAACTACAGAACTACAGAACTACAGAACTACAACGGGAACTACATGAACTACAGAACTACAGAACTACAGACTACAGAACTACAGAACTACAGGAACTACAGAACTGCAGAACTACAGAACTACAGAACTACAGAACTACAGAACTACAGAACTACAGAACTACAGTAACTACAGGAACTACAGGAACTACAGGAACTCCAGAACTACAGAACTACAGAACTACAGAACTACAGAACTACAGAACTACAGAACTACAGAACTACATAACTACAGAACTACAGAACTACAGGAACTACAGAACTACAGAACTACAGAACTACAGAACTACAGAACTACAGAACTACAGAACTACAGAACTACAGAACTACAGAACTACGAGAACTACAGACTACAAGAACTACAGAACTACAGAACTACAGAACTACAGAACTACAGAACTACAGAACTACAGAACTACAGAACTACAGAACTACAGAACTACAGAACTACAGGAACTACAGAACTACAGAACTACAGAACTACAGAACTACAGAACTACAGAACTACAGAACTACAGAACTACAGAACTACAGAACTACAGAACTACAGAACTACAGAACTACAGAACTACAGAACTACAGAACTACAGAACTACAGAACTACAGAACTACAGAACTACAGAACTACAGAACTACAGAACTACAGAACTACAGAACTACAGAACTACAGAACTACAGAACTACAGGAACTACAGAACTACAGAACTACAGAACTACAGAACTACAGAACTACAGAACTACAGAACTACAGACTACAGAACTACAGAACTACAGAACTACAGAACTACAGAACTACAGAACTACAGAACTACAGAACTACAGAACTACAGAACTACAGAACTACAGAACTACAGAACTACAGAACTACAGAACTACAGAACTACAGAACTACAGAACTACAGAACTACAGAACTACAGAACTACAGAACTACAGAACTACAGAACTACAGAACTACAGAACTACAGAACTACAGAACTACAGAACTACAGAACTACAGAACTACAGAACTACAGAACTACAGAACTACAGAACTACAGAACTACAGAACTACAGAACTACAGAACTACAGAACTACAGAACTACAGAACTACAGAACTACAGAACTACAGAACTACAGAACTACAGAACTACAGAACTACAGAACTACAGAACTACAGAACTACAGAACTACAGAACTACAGAACTACAGAACTACAGAACTACAGAACTACAGAACTACAGAACTACAGAACTACAGAACTACAGAACTACAGAACTACAGAACTACAGAACTACAGAACTACAGAACTACAGAACTACAGAACTACAGAACTACAGAACTACAGAACTACAGAACTACAGAACTACAGAACTACAGAACTACAGAACTACAGAACTACAGAACTACAGAACTACAGAACTACAGAACTACAGAACTACAGAACTACAGAACTACAGAACTACAGAACTACAGAACTACAGAACTACAGAACTACAGAACTACAGAACTACAGAACTACAGAACTACAGAACTACAGAACTACAGAACTACAGAACTACAGAACTACAGAACTACGAACTACAGAACTACAGAACTACAGAACTACAGAACTACAGAACTACAGAACTACAGAACTACAGAACTACAGAACTACAGAACTACAGAACTACAGAACTACAGAACTACAGAACTACAGAACTACAGAACTACAGAACTACAGAACTACAGAACTACAGAACTACAGAACTACAGAACTACAGAACTACAGAACTACAGAACTACAGAACTACAGAACTACAGAACTACAGAACTACAGAACTACAGAACTACAGAACTACAGAACTACAGAACTACAGAACTACAGAACTACAGAACTACAGAACTACAGAACTACAGAACTACAGAACTACAGAACTACAGAACTACAGAACTACAGAACTACAGAACTACAGAACTACAGAACTACAGAACTACAGAACTACAGAACTACGAACTACAGAACTACAGAACTACAGAACTACAGAACTACAGAACTACAGAACTACGACTACGAACTACAGAACTACAGAACTACAGAACTACAGAACTACAGAACTACAGAACTACAGAACTACAGAACTACAGAACTACAGAACTACGACTACAGAACTACAGAACTACAGAACTACAGAACTACAGAACTACAGAACTACAGAACTACAGAACTACAGAACTACAGAACTACAGAACTACAGAACTACAGAACTACAGAACTACAGAACTACAGAACTACAGAACTACAGAACTACAGAACTACAGAACTACAGAACTACAGAACTACAGAACTACAGAACTACAGAACTACAGAACTACAGAACTACAGAACTACAGAACTACAGAACTACAGAACTACAGAACTACAGAACTACAGGAACTACAGAACTACAGGAACTACAGGAACTACAGAACTACAAGAACTACAAAACTACAGGAACTACCGGACCTAGATGACACTACAGGGCACTACTAAGAGCTACAGGTAGGTGAAGGAGTATTGTGTGCGACGTTTGGAGGGGTATGTATATTGGCGTGTGCCGGGTTAATCATGGACCTATTACCCTTCTTTTGGCTTCGGCCGTACTATATAGACCGCGGTCGACTCACAGGCACGGTGTGTTCAAAAAACCTTAGAACACCCAGCGGTCCAAGAATTCATGAAGTAACTGATCAATACTTTTCACTAGAGTGGTTTTCTCTCACTTGAGTGTCGTAAAACCAAAAACCAAAGATGATCACTTTCTCCCCCTGACCCATCACAGAAGGACACTAGACAATACAGTGAACCAATCAAAACTCCGAAGTAATTTACATGTAGTCTGACCCCAAGTGCGGAAAACGTGAGCGAGCAAGTCGCCTTGAGTTTTGGCTTTACTTCTGATTGGATGGAAAAGTGGCGTGAATCTTTTTAAAGGCCAATCGCGGTGGCGTAGAAAGTGCAACAACCAATTACTTTTTCGACACTCAAATGAAAAACCGCTCTTTTCCACTAATAACGATCCAGTCTCAAAGTAAACGCCCCATCCCCCTAACGTCCCCCATGCCCGGGATAATGAGGGGCTTTAGTGGGGCATTTTATCACGTTATTTGCAGCTCTTCGAGTCCGCCAGTATGTGGGGGATTTTGCGACGGTTGTGTCGCACTTTTTCCTGTAGGCAATGTGGGGCATTAGTAGGGGATTCGTGTTGTACTCGCCAAGAGGAGCGGCGCTCGTTCTCGCAAGGACCTCTGGGGTACAATTTCGGCACAAAAGGAGTGGGCTACAAATGTGTCACAGGTATTTGTGGAATCCATTTTATTGTCAATTCAAATCAATACATTGCTTTAATTTAGGACATGGTTTTAAGAAGGCAAACGCTTTAATATTAAGATGCCGATGACTTTTTTGTTTCACTGCTCCGTAAGGACAAAAACCTTTTCTGAATGTTGCCGAATGTAACTTCTTGGAATGTTTTTATGACTAAAATTGTCCCTTAAAATAAACTGTTGAGATTCCTAACCCGTGCCCACCGTTTTTGGAGGGAATACTTATCCGGTGCTTCCCCGTTTTTCGGGGGGGGGGGGGGGGGCGCTTAATAGTCTGCCTGGTTTTGAAAAAAATTTAAACTCTTCCTATCCAAAGGAAGAGAATGTTTTTTTGTTTAAACGGTCAGTTTTTTTTTTTTTTTTCTTTTTAGCACAATTTCTTTACCGTTTGTAGCGCGCTCGTTTTTCAAAAGGCCATTTTTGTGTTCTGCTGGGGCATTTATTAACCCAGTTTGAGTTGTACATGTTCGGTTTCCAGTTACTGTTT
Source organism: Platygyra sinensis (assembly GCA_019787425.1). Classification (NCBI taxonomy): domain Eukaryota; kingdom Metazoa; phylum Cnidaria; class Anthozoa; order Scleractinia; family Merulinidae; genus Platygyra; species Platygyra sinensis. Next base: position 36,825 of record JAHPZR010001397.1, read on the forward strand.
ATCAAGTAAACTATTAGTTATAACTAAGTACAAAAAATACCCTCCCTTGAAGATATCTCTGCAATTGGAATTGAAATTTGACTTTATGATACATAGCAATAATATAGAATGCGACATTCAAAGAATTAGTTGCTTTTTGTATGTGCTTAAACAAGTATTTTTATCTGTTTTATATTGGTAACTCGTCCCAATGTTCATTGTTCACACCGTAGCCACAACAGTTTGTTTTCAAAGCCCTCATAATTGTTTAACTATACACATGCTTCTTCCACTAAACTGTCAGCACATCAATGCCATACCTAATGCAAAAAAAAAAACGAGACTTAGACCGTGCCCGTACAGGTATTCCTCTCATCTTCAGTGAAGTCATTTTCATCAAAAATTCTACTCAGTTTACTAACGATGCAAACACTATCTTCAGTACAATGCCTATTGGCAGCAGACACAAGTACCCATTAGGTACCCATTTTTTTTTCTTTTGATATCCTAGCATTAAGCACCGAGGTAGTTTTTGGGTGTAGAAATGCACTGGGATTGCCTCGACTTTGTGCAAGGTTTGCATGTCATTATGTGGCATGTGTCTGAGTGGTGACTGCGATTTCCTTTGTTGATATTATGTTTATTCAAATGAGAAAGTCCAAGAAAAAAACTCCTATGTCTCCTCCAGACTGTGTGATCTCGCACAATGCAGGAAATGGCATCTTAAGAGGCACATGTCTTAGGCTTTTTTTTTCCCAGGCGTCAAGGCATGTCCCTGGACCCCTAGCAGGAGGCTCACCCGCCTGCCGCGAATTCATTGGCATTGGCTATGCCGGGGGCCTAAACTCTGCCGCTTTTTTTAGTTGACAACGGCTGGAACTCTGAAATCTCAAGTTTAACATTCAAATTCCGAGAGGACAGAATTGGATTTTGAATTGAATTTAAATCTGTGAGAATGCCAGTTTCAGAGTTCCAGCCCTTGTCAACTAAAAAAAGCGGCAGTTTTAGGCCCGGCATAGCCATGCCCAGATGATTCGCTAGAGAAACAGCGCTGAGCCTCCTCTAGGGGTCCAGGGAACATGCTGCCCTGGGAAAAAAAGCTCCTAAGACATGTGCCTCTAAGATGCCATTTCCTGCCATTTTTGAGATCACGAGTCCGTATGGAGACATAGGAGTTTTTTTCTTGGACTTTCTCATTGAATAAACATAATATCAACAAAGAAATCGCGGCACCACTCAGACATCATGCCACAAATGACATGCAAACCTTGCACAAAGTCGAGGCAATCCAGTGCATTTCTACACCCAAAACTACCTCGGTGCTTATGCTAGGATATCAAAAGAAAAATAAATGCCTACCTAATGGGTACTTGTGTCTGCTGCCAATAGGCATTGTACGGAAGATAGTGTTTGCATCGTTAGTACCTGAGTAGAATTTTTGATGAAATGCTTCACTTGAAGTATGAGAGGAATACCGTGTACGGGCACGGTCTAGTCTGTTTTTTTTTTTGCAGTAGGTTATGGCATTGATGTGCTGACAGTTTTCGTGGGAAGAGCATGTGTATAGGTTAACAATTATGAGGGCTTTGAAAAACAACTGCTTGGCTTTGTGAAACAATGGACATTTGGAAGAGTGCCAATATAAAACAGATAAATACTTGTTAACCACATAACAAAGCACTTAATTCTTTTGAATGTCGCATCTCTATATTATTGCTTATGTTATCATAAAGTCAAATTTCAATTCCATTACTTGCAGGAGATATCTGCAAGGGAGAGTATTTGTTGTACTTAGATTATAACTAATAGGTACTTGATTACCAGTAACTGAAACCGAACGATGTTACAATCTCAACTGGGAATAAATGCATGCAGACCACAAAAATGGCTGAAAAACAGGTACAAACGTAAAGAATTGTGCTTAAACAAGACTGGTTAAACCAAAAACCATTACTCTTCTTTGCTAAGGAAGAGTTAAAAAACCAGGAGAATATTAAGCTAAAACGGGACATATACCGGAAAATATTCTCCAAAACGCCTCGGAGTACGGGGTGTGGGAGAGGATCTTCATACCTGGGTTATATTTTTCCAGTGGACAATATTGTCTTAGTTCGATTGTGGAGAACATACCCGTTCCCGATAATTTTACATCAGCGACATGACAGTCTAGAAGGTCCAAAGGTTGGTCCTTACGGGGTGTGAGTAGGCAGTGAAACAAACGTGTCATCGCATATCTTACATAGGTATGTGTAAGGGTAGGCCGTATGGTGGGCCTTGCTTATATAAAAACCCAGTGTTTCCTCAGATTCAGGCCATTGTCTCATGATAGTTTGTGGGCCATTTGCAATAAAATGGATGTCTCACAGATTAACCCTGTATGAACAGTTTACGTGTACCCACATACCTTTGTTGCCGAATTGTACCCAAGAGGTCTCTATTGCGAAAACGATCGCCGCCACTCTTGGATTACAACGTGATCCCCTAACTACCATTCCCCACATTGCTCAGGAAACAGTGCTACCAAACGCGCAAAACTCCCCACATACTGGGGACTCTAAGAGTCTGGGGCAAATAACGTTGATTTAAAGCCCCACTAAAGCCCCTCATATCCCGGGATGCGGGGGGGAGGATGGGGAGTTTACTATTGAGCTAGGCGCAAAAAAATACATAAACAGGTTTTAGTGGATGAGCGGTTTTTTCATTTGAGTGTCGGAAATCAGTAATTGGGTTTTGCACTTTCTACGCCCACGCGATTGCTGGACATTATAAAAGATTCACGCCACTTTACCTCCAATCATTGAAGTAACAGCCAAAGCACCGATTGCGCACTAGTCGCTTACGCTCAAAAAACCATTTTTCTCCCGCGCAGACTTGGCCGTCGGTGGCAGGTGGACGGTGGATGGCTACATGTATTACTTCGAGTTTCTGATTGGGTTTTGAACTGTATTGTCTGTGTCCTTATGTGATGTGGTCAAGTTGAGTGATCACTTTGGTTGTTTGTGTTGTTGTGACGACACGTGCAGTTGAAAACCTACTCTATTGAAACGTATTGGGGGAGTCGGATGTTTATATCATGCATTTTGTAAGATGCCGCATTGTGGGTGTGTCCCTAGTGGTTTGTGTAACAACCGTGGCCTGTGAGTCGAGGTCTTATTAGTATGCCGAAGCCAAAAGTGGTCAATAGGTCATAATAACCGTCACGAATATACTCCCGTTCAAGTCGTCCACTCAATAGCTCCTTCACTACCTGTAGTTTCTTATAGTTTGTTCCTGTAGTTCTGTAGTTCTGTAGTTCTGTAGTTCTGTAGTTCTGTAGTTCTGTAGTTCTGTAGTTCTGTAGTTCTGTAGTTCTGTAGTTCTGTAGTTCTGTAGTTCTGTAGTTCCTGTAGTTCTGTAGTTTCTGTAGTTCTGTAGTTCTGTAGTTCTGTAGTTCTGTAGTTCTGTAGTTCTGTAGTTCTGTAGTTCTGTAGTTCTGTAGTTCTGTAGTTTCTGTAGTTCTGTAGTTCTGTAGTTCTGTAGTTCCTGTAGTTCTGTAGTTCTGTAGTTCTGTAGTTCTGTAGTTCTGTAGTTCTGTAGTTCTGTAGTTCTGTAGTTCTGTAGTTCTGTAGTTCTGTAGTTCTGTAGTTCTGTAGTTTCCTGTAGTTCTGTAGTTCCTGTAGTTCTGTAGTTCCTGTAGTTCTGTAGTTCTGTAGTTCCTGTAGTTCTGTAGTTCCTGTAGTTCTGTAGTTCCTGTAGTTCTGTAGTTCTGTAGTTCCTGTAGTTCTGTAGTTTCCTGTAGTTCCTGTAGTTCCTGTAGTTCTGTAGTTCCTGTAGTTCCTGTAGTTCCTGTAGTTCCTGTAGTTCTGTAGTTCTGTAGTTCCTGTAGTTCCTGTAGTTCTGTAGTTCCTGTAGTTCTGTAGTTCTGTAGTTCCTGTAGTTCTGTAGTTCCTGTAGTTTGTAGTTCTGTAGTTCCTGTAGTTCCTGTAGTTCCTGTAGTTCCTGTAGTTCCTGTAGTTCCTGTAGTTCTGTAGTTCTGTAGTTCTGTAGTTCTGTAGTTCCTGTAGTTCTGTAGTTCTGTAGTTCTTGTAGTTCTGTATGTTCTGTAGTTCTGTAGTTCTTGTAGTTCTGTAGTTCTTGTAGTTCTGTAGTTCCTGTAGTTCTTGTAGTTCTGTAGTTCCTGTAGTTCTGTAGTTCTGTAGTTCCTGTAGTTCTGTAGTTCTGTAGTTCTGTAGTTCTGTAGTTCCTGTAGTTCTGTAGTTCTGTAGTTCTGTAGTTCTGTAGTTCTGTAGTTCCTGTAGTTTCTGTAGTTCTGTAGTTCCTGTAGTTCCTGTAGTTCTGTAGTTCTGTAGTTCTGTAGTTCTGTAGTTCTGTAGTTCCTGTAGTTCTGTAGTTCTTGTAGTTCCTGTAGTTCTGTAGTTCTGTAGTTCCTGTAGTTCTGTAGTTCTGTAGTTTCTGTAGTTCTGTAGTTCTTAGTTCTGTAGTTCTGTAGTTCTGTAGTTCTGTAGTTCTGTAGTTCTGTAGTTCTGTAGTTCTGTAGTTCTGTAGTTCTGTAGTTCTGTAGTTCCTGTAGTTCCTGTAGTTCTGTAGTTCTGTAGTTCTGTAGTTCTGTAGTTCTGTAGTTCTGTAGTTCTGTAGTTCTTGTAGTTCTGTAGTTCCTGTAGTTCTGTAGTTCTGTAGTTCTGTAGTTCCTGTAGTTCTGTAGTTCTGTAGTTCTGTAGTTCTGTAGTTCCTGTAGTTCTGTAGTTCTGTAGTTCTGTAGTTCTGTAGTTCTGTAGTTCTGTAGTTCTGTAGTTCTGTAGTTCTGTAGTTCTGTAGTTCTGTAGTTCTGTAGTTCTGTAGTTCTGTAGTTCTGTAGTTCTGTAGTTCTGTAGTTCTGTAGTTCTGTAGTTCTGTAGTTCTGTAGTTCTGTAGTTCTGTAGTTCTGTAGTTCTGTAGTTCTGTAGTTCTGTAGTTCTGTAGTTCTGTAGTTCTGTAGTTCTGTAGTTCTGTAGTTCTGTAGTTCTGTAGTTCTGTAGTTCTGTAGTTCTGTAGTTCTGTAGTTCTGTAGTTCTGTAGTTCTGTAGTTCTGTAGTTCTGTAGTTCTGTAGTTCTGTAGTTCTGTAGTTCTGTAGTTCTGTAGTTCTGTAGTTCTGTAGTTCTGTAGTTCTGTAGTTCTGTAGTTCTGTAGTTCTGTAGTTCTGTAGTTCTGTAGTTCTGTAGTTCTGTAGTTCTGTAGTTCTGTAGTTCTGTAGTTCTGTAGTTCTGTAGTTCTGTAGTTCTGTAGTTCTGTAGTTCTGTAGTTCTGTAGTTCTGTAGTTCTGTAGTTCTGTAGTTCTGTAGTTCTGTAGTTCTGTAGTTCTGTAGTTCTGTAGTTCTGTAGTTCTGTAGTTCTGTAGTTCTGTAGTTCTGTAGTTCTGTAGTTCTGTAGTTCTGTAGTTCTTGTAGTTCTGTAGTTCTGTAGTTCTGTAGTTCTGTAGTTCTGTAGTTCTGTAGTTCTGTAGTTCCTGTAGTTCTGTAGTTCTGTAGTTCTGTAGTTCTGTAGTTCTGTAGTTCTGTAGTTCTGTAGTTCTGTAGTTCTGTAGTTCTGTAGTTCTGTAGTTCTGTAGTTCTGTAGTTCTGTAGTTCTGTAGTTCTGTAGTTCTGTAGTTCTGTAGTTCTGTAGTTCTGTAGTTCTGTAGTTCTGTAGTTCTGTAGTTCTGTAGTTCCTGTAGTTCTGTAGTTCTGTAGTTCTGTAGTTCTGTAGTTCTGTAGTTCTGTAGTTCTGTAGTTCTGTAGTTCTGTAGTTCTGTAGTTCTGTAGTTCTGTAGTTCTGTAGTTCTGTAGTTCTGTAGTTCTGTAGTTCTGTAGTTCTGTAGTTCTGTAGTTCTGTAGTTCCTGTAGTTCTGTAGTTCTGTAGTTCTGTAGTTCTGTAGTTCTGTAGTTCTGTAGTTCTGTAGTTCTGTAGTTCTGTAGTTCTGTAGTTCTGTAGTTCTGTAGTTCTGTAGTTCTGTAGTTCTGTAGTTCTGTAGTTCTGTAGTTCTGTAGTTCTGTAGTTCTGTAGTTCTGTAGTTCTGTAGTTCTGTAGTTCTGTAGTTCTTGTAGTTCTGTAGTTCTGTAGTTCTGTAGTTCTGTAGTTCCTGTAGTTCTGTAGTTCTGTAGTTCTGTAGTTCCTGTAGTTTCTGTAGTTCCTGTAGTTCCTGTAGTTCCTGTAGTTCCTGTAGTTCCTGTAGTTCTGTAGTTCCTGTAGTTCCTGTAGTTCCGTAGTTCTGTAGTTCTGTAGTTCTGTAGTTCTGTAGTTCTGTAGTTCTGTAGTTCTGTAGTTCTGTAGTTCTGTAGTTCTGTAGTTCTGTAGTTCTGTAGTTCTGTAGTTCTGTAGTTCTGTAGTTCTGTAGTTCTGTAGTTCTGTAGTTCTGTAGTTCTGTAGTTCTGTAGTTCTGTAGTTCCTGTAGTTCTGTAGTTCTGTAGTTCCTGTAGTTCTGTAGTTCTGTAGTTCTGTAGTTCTGTAGTTCTGTAGTTCGTAGTTCTGTAGTTCTGTAGTTCCTGTAGTTCTGTAGTTCTGTAGTTCTGGTAGTTCTGTAGTTCTGTAGTTCTGTAGTTCTGTAGTTCTGTAGTTCTGTAGTTCTGTAGTTCTGTAGTTCTGTAGTTCTGTAGTTCTGTAGTTCTGTAGTTCTGTAGTTCTGTAGTTCTGTAGTTCTGTAGTTCTGTAGTTCTGTAGTTCTGTAGTTCTGTAGTTCGTAGTTCTGTAGTTCTGTAGTTCTGTAGTTCTGTAGTTCTGTAGTTCCTGTAGTTCTGTAGTTCTGTAGTTCCTGTAGTTCTGTAGTTCGTAGTTCTGTAGTTCCTGTAGTTCTGTAGTTCTGTAGTTCTGTAGTTCTGTAGTTCTGTAGTTCTGTAGTTCTGTAGTTCTGTAGTTCTGTAGTTCTGTGTTCTGTAGTTCTGTAGTTTCTGGTAGTTCTGTAGTTCCGTATTCTGTAGTTCTGTAGTTCTCGTAGTTCTGTAGTTCTGTAGGTTCTGTAGTTCTGTACAGTTCTTGCTATAGTATCTACAGAACTACAGAACTACAGAACTACAGAACTACAGAACTTACAGAACTACAGAACTACAGAACTACAGAACTACAGAACTACAGAACTACAGAACTACAGAACTACAGAACTACAGAACTACAGAACTACAGAACTACAGAACTACAGAACTACAGAACTACAGAACTACAGAACTACAGAACTACAGAACTACAGAACTACAGAACTACAGAACTACAGAACTACAGAACTACAGAACTACAGAACTACAGAACTACAGAACTACAGAACTACAGAACTACAGAACTACAGAACTACAGAACTACAGAACTACAGAACTACAGAACTACAGAACTACAGAACTACAGAACTACAGAACTACAGAACTACAGAACTACAGAACTACAGAACTACAGAACTACAGAACTACAGAACTACAGAACTACAGAACTACAGAACTACAGAACTACAGAACTACAGAACTACAGAACTACAGAACTACAGAACTACAGAACTACAGAACTACAGAACTACAGAACTACAGAACTACAGAACTACAGAACTACAGAACTACAGAACTACAGAACTACAGAACTACAGAACTACAGAACTACAGAACTACAGAACTACAGAACTACAGAACTACAGAACTACAGAACTACAGAACTACAGAACTACGAACTACAGAACTACAGAACTACAGAACTACAGAACTACAGAACTACAGAACTACAGAACTACAGAACTACAGAACTACAGAACTACAGAACTACAGAACTACAGAACTACAGAACTACAGAACTACAGAACTACAGAACTACAGAACTACAGAACTACAGAACTACAGAACTACAGAACTACAGAACTACAGAACTACAGAACTACAGAACTACAGAACTACAGAACTACAGAACTACAGAACTACAGAACTACAGAACTACAGAACTACAGAACTACAGAACTACAGAACTACAGAACTACAGAACTACAGAACTACAGAACTACAGAACTACAGAACTACAGAACTACAGAACTACAGAACTACAGAACTACAGAACTACAGAACTACAGAACTACAGAACTACAGAACTACAGAACTACAGAACTACAGAACTACAGAACTACAGAACTACAGAACTACAGAACTACAGAACTACAGAACTACAGAACTACAGAACTACAGAACTACAGAACTACAGAACTACAGAACTACAGAACTACAGAACTACGAACTACAGAACTACAGAACTACAGAACTACAGAACTACAGAACTACAGAACTACAGAACTACAGAACTACAGAACTACAGAACTACAGAACTACAGAACTACAGAACTACAGAACTACAGAACTACAGAACTACAGAACTACAGAACTACAGGAACTACAGAACTACAGAACTACAGAACTACAGAACTACAGAACTACAGAACTACAGAACTACAGAACTACAGAACTACAGGAACTACAGAACTACAGGTACAGAACTACAGAACTACAGAACTACAGAACTACAGACTACAGAACTACAGAACTACAGAACTACAGAACTACAGAACTACAGAACTACAGAACTACAAGAACTACAGAACTACAGAACTACAGAACTACAGAACTACAGAACTACAGGAACTACAGAACTACAGAACTACAGAACTACAGAACTACAGAACTACAGAACTACAGAACTACAGAACTACAGAACTACAGAACTACAGAACTACAGAACTACAGAACTACAGAACTACAGAACTACAGGAACTACAGAACTACAGAACTACAGAACTACAGAACTACAGAACTACAGAACTACAGAACTACAGGAACTACAGAACTACAGAACTACAGAACTACAGAACTACAGAACTACAGAACTACAGACTACGAACTACAGAACTACAGAACTACAGAACTACAGAACTACAGAACTACAGAACTACGAACTACAGAACTACAGAACTACAGAACTACAGAACTACAGAACTACAGAACTACAGAACTACAAGAACTACAGAACTACAGAACTACAGGAACTACAGAACTACAGAACTATCAGAACTACAGAACTACAGAACTACAGGAACTACAGAACTACAGAACTACAGAACTACAGAACTACAGAACTACAGAACTACAGAACTACAGAACTACAGAACTACAGAACTACAGAACTACAGAACTACAGAACTACAGAACTACAGGTGAACTACAGAACGTACAGACTACAGACTACAGGGAACTACAGAACTACGAACTACGAACTTCAGAACTACAAACTACAAAACTACAGAACTACAGAACTACAGAACTACAGAACTACAGAACTACAGAACTACAGACTACAGAACACAGGAACTACAGAACTACAGTGACTACAGAAACTACAGGAAACTTACAGAACTACAGAGCTACAGAACTACAGGAACTAGCAAACTACAGAACTACAGAACTACAGAGAACTACAGAACTACAGAACTACAGAACTACAGAACTACAGAACTACAGGAACTACGATCAGAACTACCGGAACTACAGAACTACAGAACTACAGGACTACAGGAACTTACAGAACTACAGATACAGAACTACAGAACTACAGAACTACAGAACTACAGAACTACGAACTACAGAACTACAGTAACTACAGGAACTACTAGAGAACTACAGAGAACTACAGGAACTACAGAACTACAGAACTACAGAACTCAGAACTAAGAACTACAGAACTACAGAACTACAGAACTACAGAACTACGAACTACGAACTACAGAACTACGAACTACGGAACTACAGAACTACAGGAACCTACAGAACTACAGAACTACAGAACTACAGAACTACAGAACTACAGAACTACAGAACTACAGGAACTACAGAACTACAGAACACAGAACTACAGAACTACAGAACTACAGAACTACAGAACTACAGAACTACAGAACTACAGAACTACAGAACTACAGAACTACAGAACTACAGAACTACAGAACTACAGAACTACAGCAACTACAGAACTACAGAACTACAGAGACTACAGAACTACAGAACTACAGAACTACAGAACTACAGAACTACAGAACTACAGAACTACAGAACTACAGAACTACAGAACTACAGAACTACAGAACTACAGAACTACATGAACTACAGAACTACAGAACTACAGAACTACAGAACTACAGAACTACAGAACTACAGAACTACAGAACTACAGAACTACAGAACTACAGAACTACAGGAACTACAGAACTACAGAACTACGAACTACAGAACTACAGAACTACAGAACTACAGAACTACAGAAACTACAGACTACAGAACTACAGAACTACAGAACTACAGAACTACAGGAACTACGGAACTACAGGAACTACAGGAACTACAGAACTACAGACTACAGAACTACAGAACTACAGACTACAGAACTACAGAACTACAGAGAACTACAGAACTACAGAACTACAGGAACTACAGAACTACAGAACTACAGAACTCAGAATAAACACGAACTACAGAATACAGAACTACAGAACTACAGAACTACAGAACTACAGAACTACAGAACTACAGAACTACAGAACTACAGACTACAGAACTACAGAACTACAGAACTACAGAACTACAGAACTACAGAACTACAGACTACAGAACTACAGACTACAGAACTACAGAACTACAGGAACTACAGAACTACCGAACTACAGAACTACAGAACTACAGAACTACAGAACTACAGAACTACAGAACTACAGAACTACAGAACTACAGAACTACAGAACTACAGAACTACAGAACTACAGAACTACAGAACTACAGAACTACAGAACTACAGAACTACAGAACTACAGAACTACAGAACTACAGAACTACAGAACTACAGAACTACAGAACTACAGAACTACAGAACTACAGAACTACAGAACTACAGAACTACAGAACTACAGAACTACAGAAACTACAGAACTACAGAACTACAGAACTACAGAACTACAGAACTACAGGAACTACAGAACTACCGAACTACAGAAACTACCGAACTACAGAACTACAGAATCTGCAAACTACAGGAACTACAGAACTACCGAACTACAGAGCTACCGAACTACCGAACTACAGAACTAACAGAACTACAGAACACAGACTACAGACTACAGAACTACAGAACTACAGAACTACAGAACTACAGAACTACAGAACTACAGAACTACAGACTACAGAACTACAGAACTACAGAATACGAACTACAGAACTACAGAACTACAGAATACAAATACAGAACATACAGAACTACAGAACTACAGAACTACAGAACTACAGAACTACAGACTAACAGAACTACAGAACTACAGAACTACAGAACTACAGAACTACAGAACTACAGAACTACAGAACTACAGAACTACAGAACTACAGAACTACAGAACTACAGAACTACAGAACTACAGAACTACATGAACTACAGAACTGCAGAACTACAGGAACTACCGAACTACCGAACTACAGAACTACCGAACTACAGAACTACAGAACTACAGAACTACAGAACTACAGAACTACCGAACTACAGAACTACAGAACTACCGAACTACAAGAACTACAGAACTACCGATCTAGAACTACAGACTACCGAACTACAGAACTACAGGAACTACAGAACTACAGAACTAAGGGAACTACAAGAACTACGGGAACTAGGGAACTACGGGACTACGGAACTACGGGAACTACGGGAACTACGGGAACTACGGGAACTACGGGAACTACGGGAACTACCGAACTACAGAACTACAGAACTACAGAACTACAGAACTACAGAACTACAGAACTACAGAATACAGAAACTACAGAACTACAGAACTACAGAACTACAGAACTACAGACTACCGACTACAGAACTACAGAACTACAGAACTACAGAACTACAGAACTACAGAACTACAGAACTACAGAACTACAGAACTACAGAACTACAGAACTACGGGACTACGGAACTACGGAACTACGGAACTACAGAACTACAGGAACTACAGAACTACAGAACAACGGGAACTACTAGAACTACGGCAACTACAGAACTACGAACTACAGAACTACGGGAACTACAGATCTACAACAACTACAGAGCTACAGAACACAGCATTTACAGAACTACTGAACTAGAAGACACTGGGAACTAGAGAACTACGGAACTAGAGAACTAGAGAACTAGAGAACTAGAGAAATAGAGAACTAGAGAACTAGAGAACTAGAGAACTAGAGAACTAAGAACTAGAAACTAGATGAACTAGAGAACTAGAGAACTAGAGATACTAGAGAACTAGCAGAACTAGAGAACTAGAGAACTACAGAACTACAGAACTCAAAACTACAGGAACTACAAGACTACAAGAACTACAAAACTACAGGGAACTACAGAACTAGATGAACTACAGGAACTATAAGAACTACAGGTAGTGCAGGAGTATTGGTGACGACTTGAGGGTAGTATATTCGTGACGATTATCATGGACCTATTACCCAAAAGAATCTACAGTGATGTGAAGTACATATGAAATATTTTCATATTTTGAACTGCGATTAATTTTCCAATTTAAACAACTGGAAAGTAAGAAAACTAAAAAATCAGGGCTTCAACGGGATTTGAACCATCGCTTCTCTGCGATACCGGTGGCGATGCTCTACCAACTGAGCTATGTATGAGCCTCACGTTGGGAGCGAGGTCAATTTATTGAGTTCATATCTCCCGTGAGAGTGAAATTATGTGAAGTGTTATATGAAAATAATTCATATTGAACTGCGGTTGTTGATGAAAGTGAAGAATGATCATCGCAGTTTAATTTTCCAATTTAAGCACTAGGAAGAACAAGCCTGAAAAACATGCCAATTAATTCCCAAATCAGCGGAATTTCGCACAGTGCCACGCTAAGCCACATTCGATTTGTTTTTTTTTATCACAATATCAAAGATAACGAAAGAAATCTTTTGCCAAGATTTGTTGACAATAAAAAACACCGACTCGGACTTGAAAGTGCACGCGCTGCATTATGCAAATGAGATACTTGTAACGAGTCAGACTTTCCTTTTCAAAAGTTTACACAAATCGCTCAACATACAGAAACAATCCGTAAATAAAAATGTTTGGAAAAAGTAATGACGCGGAGTCGTCGATAAGACCACATTAACCATATGTCGATTTTTACGTTTTTATTTTTTTTTACGACAATATCAATGTCAAAGAAAATGTTTTCTTTCGGAGCGCGAGTTGAAAAAGGCATTGCGTGACACATTGACGCGAGCGAGGCGTTGGTTTGGGACATAGTAATTTTTGATTGGTTCGTTCTGAGCATGTGCATGCAAGTTATCTTGGACCTCTTCTTTCGTCCGCCCGGGTTCAGCCCCTATATGGGACGGGGAATAAAGGAGATTCAGGGTCTGGACTACCCCTTCAGCAACGAGGCTGATATTCAGAGGGGCCCTGGACTAAAAAAAAAGAAAGAAAGTGACTCTGCTTTTGCGTGCTACGAGGTTAATAGTTAAAAAACTCTGATCCCGAATATCTAAAAAAAGGCTAAGTTTGATTTTGGGCAGGTACAAATCAGTTCCTCTGCGAGTATTGTAATTATGTACATTATAATTTCTAGTGAAATAGTCACTCAAAGTATTGAGGTACTAGATTGTAGAGACATTTATATACTGAGTCAAATTTAGGTCTTTTCCGTTTTGTTTCTTACTCAGTGTCTTCAGAAGAATCACGCCTTAAGGTGGCTCAAAACAGTTTCCAGGACTTTCCAAGACGTAGATTTTGATGGGTCATGTTAACCACTCTTTATCAATGGATGCTACAATAATGGTATCAAAATACTGCCCAATCACTGGTGAAACACGTTGTATTATTTTCGTGACACAATAGGTTACCATAGCAACCCTGTGACCTGCTAAAAACACCCTTAATTCAGCTTAAGCGCTTATATTTCGAAACGTTACGGTCAAATTTTTCTTATCATAGAATTTTGATAAGCAGGATAAGATGCAACTTTTGGCAAAGTTTTAAAAGATTCTGTACATGCGGTTCAGAGCCACCTTAAATTTTCGAAAATTTAAGGTGGCTCTGAAACCAGGAATGTACTAGTGTTTACATTCGCAATCTGGATTTAGGCCCGGTTTACAAGAAGGTAGGGTAACCCTACTGCCAGGGTAACTCTAGCAAGAGGGTACAAATAGCCCGGGTTTACAGCAAAAATTTACAAGTAGGGTAACCCTACTGCCCGAGACAACTTTAAGCTTGTACGCTTCGGTGACCTTGTAAGTAAAGCACAAACAGATAACAAAACTGGAAAATAATTTATTTCCATTGCAAAATATGACAAATTGTCGAAAGAACTTCATGTTTTCTGGATCATAATTCGCTGATTGTGTGTCGCTATTGTGATCATATTTTGCTTTTTGAAGCCAAAATGGAGTTGTCCCGGGTAGGGCGAGTTGTCCCTAGCAGAGCATTTACAAGGCGCTAGGGTTACCCTAGTGCAACGGGTAACCCTAGCCTGCCTTGCTAAACGCGTCGTTGAAAATAAGAAGAAATGTGTGGAGTGCCAGGGTTACCTCTTGCTAGGGTAACCCTAGCACTAGGGTTACCCTACCTGCTTGTAAACAGGGCCTTAGAGAGAACTGCTCCACTCAACATGCAATTCTGGATATTCTAAATAAAATTCAAAGCAACATTGATAAAAGATTATATTCTTGTGGCATTTTCATTGATTTAAAAAAGGCCTTTGACACGGTGATCATTGATTTTGTTACATAAATTGCACCACTATGGAATTAGAGGAATGATTAATGACTGGTTTTCTCGTCATACTTGTCCTTCAGAATGCAATCAACCCAAATCGGTTCTATTGTCTCTACAAAGAAAGAATAGTGGCGGTGTCCCTCAACTTCCGTACTTGGTCCGCTTCTTCTTAATTTATGTCAATGACATGCATCGTTCCTCTAAAAATTTTGATTTTTACCTATTTGCTGATGATACTAACTTACTATATGCAGAAAAAGATCCAACACAACTTGAAGTTGTCGTCAATGAAGAATTATTAAAGTTGTAAGAATGGTCGAATTCAAATAAATTATCTCTTAACGTATCTGAATCTATCTTGGTTATTTTCATCCTTTTCAACATAAACATTACCGTGAAGTAAACCTTAAAAATACTTGAGGATAACTCGGAGCAATTGGTATCTCTTGACGACAATCTCCCTTGGAAGCACTATATTAACTACATTGTCCACGAAAAATGTAAAGGTATGGGTTATTGCAAGGCTCCGACACTTGGTACCGCACATCTTTTGGTGTTTGCTGTTTTAATCTAATGTACGAACTGCTCGCAAGAAAGTCCGATATGGGCATTTTTCACCACTTAAACTTACAGCGGCAACAGAAAATGAATTAGAATTATTAGTGATTCAATACCTACCTGGTAAAGGGTTATTCTTTATAGGAACATCCGTAAAGAAACAAAGCTATCCATTTGCACGAGCAAACTTCTCCATAACGGTTGTTCTAAAATTCAAAACGCACGCATTTAAGTCACGTGACTATTCTATTCAGCCCATGCCCTCTCAAAAGAGCCAAGTTTTGATAACTATTTCTTATCTTTCAAAACGTGAACTTTGAGAGAAAAAAAACAGTTAACAGGACTCTTAAATGCTTGATAAGAAAATAAAAAATGTTCTGACCGTTCAAAAGTCAAACTTTCAGTATTATAGGTAAAGAGGAGGTAAATCTGTTTTTGCAAGAGTCAAACCAATTCAATTCAATTCAATTTTATCGAGTCTTCTCCTTTTACTGACTCACCATATATATTTAATTCACTTTTACGAAAATGGTGATTTTAAGCATCCCGTCTGCTTTATTTTTTAAGTACTGACTCTTTGATTTTCTTCATAAAAACAAGATTTTCCAAGTTTAAACTACAGCCAGTTCTCACACTAATAAGTAATGTTTTTTATGATATCTTGTTGTTTTCGATTGAAAGTATCATTTCTAAGCGTGTAATGTCATATTTATGACCTGAAATGAGACTAACTGTGTGAACTGACGCAAGGGATCGCTGTAATTCCATATATAAGTTTAGCCTCGTTTCCATGCCACCGACCTAGGTTTGTGTAGGCGGCCCGTTTTGGGCAATTTTATGGACATTCTCACCAAGATTCGGCATTTCATGTAAGCGTTTGATTGTATAGGCCTGCACAATAATTTTAAGCTAAATACAGGAAAAATATAAAGTGCCATGAGATCTACAAACAGTGTAAGTTTGACTGCTTCATATTTTCACAGCTTTTTCTCGTTAAACGTCACGTGACATGTCATGTGATAGGTACATACGTATTATTTAAAACTTAAATGATGGAATGTTTCTAGTTCTTATTGTGGCACAAGCCGATTGAGTGACAATTGTCATAAAACTGTAGTTTTACACGGCAAACATAAGTTTAGCCTCGTTTTCGTTTTTGCCCGTGCGATGATGGTAAATACGGCTCTATATCTCGTGACTGATACCATAATCTGACACTACATAGTACCTGACATTAAAGAGGAGATATTGATCTACAATAATCCGCTTGTGAAACCTTTTCTGTACCGTGGGTTGTGCAAACTCCTTAACTAACGTCTTTTCAGGAAATAGCTCCTGACTATCGGGTGGTATGGAGAGGATGGCGCCAACGGAGTGGCCGCAACATGTCCCGCAACGTCTGCTCGCCGTTTTCAAAAATCCGATTCCTTGGCCGTCCTTTTGTCTAGCGCTCAAACCAGCTCTGAACCGACATGGTGCCTCTCACCTGCTTTGGAGGGTGTATTGGCTTTTTTAAACTGGCATAAGGGGTTCACATCATGTTAAGGGCATTGCGTCACCCCCTTTGATTGCGTCAGAAGGAAAGGTAAGTTTTTTTAATTGTTGAAGAAACCGAGAATTCAAATTAAACACACACACACAAAAAAAGGTCGACTTCTTGTTGATTTTATTACCCCTCCCCCCTTCCCTAAGGAAAAGATTTTTTCTCACCGTTCGAATAAGATGGAACCACGTGACCCTTTTACGTCTGGTTGTCTGAATCCTTCACTGCTTTTTTCCACTACGTGCAGTCATGTTGAAGTGACAGGCTCTTATTTTTTCCTCTTGGGATGAACGTCTGTTTTAGCGTCAAGGGTTTGTTTCGTGGGGGGAAAAAGAAGCTCGATTTGCGTGGGAAGGTGAGTTTTCTTATTTGGGCCGGATGAGCAGGTTTCGTTCGTTTGTTTTTTGGGTTTGCTCCGTCGAAGCGACGTCGTACTACTGAAAACTAGTCGGCTTTTTTGTTGTTGTTGTTGTGATACTTTTACAGTAGAGAAGACGCTCTGGATGTCGACCGACTTTTGAAGCTTGGATATGTAATATAAAAAACGAGGCGACGAATTCGGTGTATTGTTGTAGAATGAGCGCGCGCGTGAGGGAGAATTCATTGTCTAAAATCGTCTGGCGAATGTGTTTTTTTGATTTGCATTCAACTTACAAGTTAAGGACAATAACGTGAAGCGAGATCGATCGCCTTTGGCGGTTAGTTAATGCCTCATAAAAGCTCCACCAAAATCTATTTCCTAGCTAATCGTTTTTTTTTCATTTCTAGAAGTTGTTTTTGGAATTTCGGCGGCTGCTGACGTCAACTCAGGTTTTTTTCTCGCCTTATACTGCCGCTCACAAATTACATAAATTAATTTTTTGTTTGTGCAATTCACCGTGTCTGGACTTCGAAAAAACCAAAGGTGACTAGCAGGGAAACTATTTCTGTAGCTAGTCTGGTCTGCTCAGGTTCGCCGTTTTTTTCTCGCAGTCTATCATTAACCCAAACCCATTAAAAAAAACTACTCTCGATGTCGTCAGCTCGTTTTGTTGTTGTTTTGTAGAGTTGCCGATCGCTTTTGGTTTTTTTACTTGTAAAATGGTAGACGTTTTTTTTTGGTGGGGGAGAGAGTGTTAAAAATGACAAATTAAAAACTGGTTTTATTGATCTAAAGCGCGGGTATTGAAAAAACCCACGAATGACGCTTTGGAAGAGGTTTTACAAAAAACTGATACTCGACGACTTTTAGTGGCTTCTGTGTACAAATTACACAGGATTGCTTAAATAATTCCCAACTGGAAATATGCTTCTGTCGAAAACGTCTCCTTGGTTCAATGTTCCTTCTACACGATGAAAAATGCCTCCGCAGACGGCTGGCTTGGTTCAATGTCCTCTAGCCGGTAATATGCTTCCGTCGCAAACGGCTCGCCTTGATCGATGTCTCTGTAGCAGCAGGAAAAGTGCTCTGCCCAGACGGCTCGCTTTGTACAATGTCCTCTAGCAGGAAAAATGTGCGTTGCAGATGGCTCGCTCGCTGCTTCGAGCGATGGCTTTGTCGCAACGGCTGGCTTTGTTCAATGTTCCTCTGGCCGATAATACGCTTCCCTCGCAAGCGGCTCGCCTTGTATCGATGCTTTGTGCCGACAGCAAAAGTGTCTCCTGCAGGACGCTCGCTTTGTTACAATGTCCTCTAGCAGGAAAAATGCATTGCAGACGGCTCGCTTGATTGACGACTCTTTTGTAGGGTAGGGCAATTTTGTAGGTGGAGATGTAGGTGGTCCTTGCGCTTGAAGGTCTTGTTTGGGCAAACGGGGCACTGAGTATCTTGGCGACCTTGAGTGTTTGTTTGCGTTGAGTTCGGAGGTGACCCGATAGTGTTCAGGCGGGTAAAGGTCTTTGTGCAAACACTTGGTTCTGATTTGGTTTTGGCCGTGTTTTTCTCGCAGATGGCGAGTCAAGAATTCGTTCGCCCAAAGTTTTGCTGACACTGCTGACAAGTCGCCATGTCGGAGATAAATGAAACAGTAACGGGGAAAAAAATGACGAGTGTGGTAAAACTGGTTTTTTTAAGCTGACGCCAGCCATGTCCTAATTTGGTCAGCTTTTTTGACAAAATAATAATAACACGAGTTGATGCGCGCGCAAGACACGGCCGCAAAAAACAAAAGCAAAAGAATTGATCGGTTTTTCATTATTAAAGTAGGACCAAAAGACACACCACCTTAAACCATACTATCATTGGAGCTATGGGGGTATGTAACAAGTCCCAATATCTACGGTCTCCGCGTCAATAATGACATGTGTTTTCTGTGTTCCAAGAGTTGGCATGGAGATTTTCGCAATTTCCCACGCCTCAGTTGGAGAACCCCATTGATTTTGAAATGACTGTTATACCCGAAACTCTTCGCTCACAGGGACTTGTGATGACGCAAGTGACACACTTTGAAGATAAGGCGCCATAGGGTTATTTTTATAGTTATCTAAAAAAAAACAGGCGGGATTGTTAACTATCGTTTGGCTTGTTTATTCTTATTTTTCTTGGACAATTCTACATCTGCCCACTGAAAGAATCGACAGTCTCTGTCTCGACATACAAAGTAGGGCGAGCTGGATTTGTTTCCGTTTTGCTCACTCTGAGCGAAACCGCTTCTTCGCAATCGCATATCAAGATCCTCTTTCGTCTTAGATAGCTTTCGTGTAGTCTGGCACAGACGTTGCTCATGTATTGGTAGGCAGAGTCTTCGTGCATGAAGATGGGGCATTGATCCACTTGACATTTGATGTAAACCTTTCCATTGCTCCGGGCTTCAAACAGTATTAGATTGCATTCGTGGAAGGGGCAAACATTCAAATTGTGATGTTTGTCTTCTGGTGTGGACGGTATGGGTTGAGGGTGTGTCATCTGGGGATCCGCGGTAATGAGATCGTCTAATAGGTTGGCGAGAGCCTGATCTTGCTCCACGCTCGATGTTGAAGGTTGTGGAATCTTTGTCTCCTTCTTTTTGCGTTTTTTGTTAACGGGTGGCAGTTTGTGCACCATTTCCTCTATAGCTTCTAAAGGTCGCTTTTCACTCATCGTTGCTCGGACAAAATGAAGACGAACGCAACACTATGGGACGTTAAATAGCTTGTGGTTTCATTCCCGGCATGATTTGCGGGAAAACGAACTCATTGATTGGTGGTGCTCTTGACTGTTACTAGTGGTGCTTGGCGGGATATTGTCAGAGACGCGTGACCAGTCAAAGACCTCGTCCATGTCAGAATGACTGAATCCCAGTAGCTCGTAGGTAAACCACACGCCCTGTCTCTTGAACGACATGATTTCTTGAAGGAGCTCCACCGTCGTGGGTTTGGAGGATAGGGTATTTCTGACAAATTCACAATCTTCTTGGTTCCATAGAGGATGGATCAAACCCGATTCTCTCAAGAGTCGACTCCATTCGTCGTAGGTTTCCTCAAACTGCAGGTTTTTCATGCCCCTAGCGATTTTCTATTCCAGCATCTCTAAGTATTCCAGGGCTTGTAACGAGTGGATGGGTTGATCCGGCGGAGCAATGACTTCTTTTTGGCGAAGGCAACGTAACACAGCCTTCACCCACTCTCGACGTCAAGGGAATGTTTCGAGAGTCTCGAAGAAATGGCTATTGCGCACGACGCTACCGTCGTGTCTGAGCGGATGATGAGATGCCATTAGTGGTTTTTGACGACACTTTTCGTATTTGCACATGGAGGTAGAGTTATACACGAAAATGATATTGACTTTCATGGAAAATTTGCTTTTTATAGTTTTGTCAAACGTCAATCATAATTTTTTTTTATTTTAAAAACTGTCAATCATGTGTCACCTAGATCCCCTCCTCCACCGAGAGTATAAAAAAGGTTGTGACGCATTCGGGCTGGTCTTTGTTTTTAAACAATGACGGAGCACGTTGCTGAAAACGACGTGAGAGTGGAAAGAAAACAAGGAAAAAGAAAACTTCCTCTCCAAAAAAGGCATGTCAAAAAAGAATACAACTCAATCCCTCCCAAGTAAGCCCAAAAAGAATAAAAAAGAAGCGAGAGATGGATCAGCCACTTCAAGACGAGAAGCCTAAGAAGGTGATACACTTGATGATTTATCCTGTGCACGGTATCATACTCTGAATCACTCACCGATGGCAAAGATTCAGAGGATGTTGACCGAGATGGTGAAAGACTGGTTAGGGAGGCAGGTATGGCGGAATGCGGACATGAGCGAAAAGAACAG
The DNA here is from genome assembly GCA_019787425.1 of Platygyra sinensis. Lineage (NCBI taxonomy): Eukaryota > Metazoa > Cnidaria > Anthozoa > Scleractinia > Merulinidae > Platygyra > Platygyra sinensis. The sequence continues at coordinate 57,879 of JAHPZR010001397.1, forward strand.
TCACCTAGCCCACGAATACGGGGTGGAGCAGTTGGATCCGGCAGGAATCTTTCTTTATCAAGTGGCCAACCCACCTTTCACCGTGTTTCATTTCGTGGCTCACATGGTGATCATGCGTAATGCGCTACCGTGGGAGCGTTATAGACGCCATAGACAGTGGGTATTCACGGAGCAAAGACAGCATGTCCCCACCTTCAAGCAATTGTTGGTTGCTCTGATTTGTAGCTTTTTCAGTACCCGTTCAGCGTGATCATGGCGGCCTCCTTTAACTCCAGAACATTCCACTATGACATTGAGCTCAACTATAAGAAATAGTCTGTTGGCTTTGAATTTAGTTTTCCATACTCTGATTTGTAACTTGTTTAAAACCAAGTAGCCAGTTTGTAATAATCCATTTTTTTTGGTTGTTTTATGGATTATAAAAAAGGTTTTATGGAGGTTGCCCTAAATCTTTATTAACAAAAGGGCTTAAAATGTTACAACAGACTGAAGCTATGAGTTGATTGTGATAGCATTTTATTTGAATGAAAACTAGAAAAAACCTTATTAACATCCTTGGTGGTGATTTGGTTTTCTGTGGGGGGTCTTCACCTCTTGGAAGTACACGCTGATGTTGTATGTGATTCCTCTGTCTCCACAAGTTTCAGAGAGCCATGACTACTTGTAGTGGTGAAAAAAAACTAAAATAATTATGATCAGATCTCATGAACGTAATGGAACCAAAAAAAACTTACCTCGAGCTATTTCCTTCCTGTAAATGTGTTTTCTCGCAAAGTTAACAGAGTTTGTCAATGATGACCCTTTCGTCTCTTAAAGTAGACATCAATACTCAATCTGTGCAACAACTGATGTTACATCTGAGCTTGAACGCCCACTATGTCACCAATACATAAAACGGTCAGCAGCTTCACATATCTGTTCACGCGCTTAAGGCACGTGGGTTTTGTGAAACGAGATTAACCATCTGGTTGAAATATGAAGCCAAATAATGCCCTAATGTCTAGGTGCCACACAGTCCCGACTCCTTCAAGATATGGAATAAGCTTGTCTCTCGTTCCTTTATCTTTCACGAGAATACGGCACTCATGTCTAGTGAATCGTGGCAAGGTAGTCTGGTAGAAACAACTTGGTTTGGGATTAATCTCTCATGTTTCTGTCCAAGCATAATGCCAACTAATGCAAGAATTCTTGGGCAACATTTTAAAAGATGGCGGAGCATAAAGAGTGAGCCTAAAAAAAAATAATTATATAACAAAGAGATGTAAAAAGGGTGTAAATGATACACAAAAACCTCATTATTATTCACTCAAAATAGTTCCCTGTTTTTTTAACTTGGTCTCACTTTTGGAATGCCCTTTTTTGATAAGCTCACATCTTGCATTAGACGCTGGATGTTTTTTTACAGCCCCTTCTCAGTTTTGGGTTGCCAGACATAGCTCAAGGTCTGATGATGATGAAGATGTGGTGAATGTTCTGCACCTCTTCTTCTTCTTGGTTTTTTTTCTATAGAGCCCCTTCAGAGACTTTCATGGCTTCTGCAAATCCTGTGTTCTATCCAATAAGAAAAAAATGGTCAAAAAGCTGGTAAAAAGAGTCCAAATTCTTAACTCCATCCCATACGAGAGGTCACCACATGACGTGTAAATGGTGTGCATCGTGCTATTTTGAAATTGAAAGAGAGCCTTTCTTGTAACTATTGACAGAAACCAGGCTGCAAATATCATTTCTCCCTGGCTACTACCTTCACCCAGACGGTACTCGACGCTCAATGGGCGTTTTGACAAAAACACCCCCAGACACACTGGTCACGTAAATCATTATAATACCAACTGATACAAGAATATAAAGGAATAACCAAAATACCTATTCATACACAAAGTACTAGATCTTTTGTAGTTATAAATAACATCGTGTAAATGGTAAAAACGTAATATAGTGATTCAAACAGGGTGTATATGATAAAAGTAAAGTACTAGATTCTCTTATTATGAAACCATATCAAAAGGCAGTGATTATTTTCCAAGTGTGCTACCAATAATGGTAGGAACTCGAATTCTTGCTGTCTTGTCACCTCCTGTGCTACCTCTTTTCACCACCTCTCCAGTTACCTCTTGCAACAACGAGACTTCTTTTGTAGCAACTGCAAAGCCTGTGTTCTATCCAACGAGAAAAAAATGGTCAAAAAGCTGGTAAAAAAAGGTTCTGCACCCTTTTTAGTCTTGTTTCACCATGAATGAGAAATCTGTTGAACTTGGCTCCATTGGTCTTCTCTATGTGGAAATGGCGTGCTGTTTTGAAAATTGTAAAAGAGCTTTTTTTTTCGTGTAGCTCCGTTACTAAAACCAAAACTGCAAACAAAATATAAAAAAAGAAGAACCAAAAGGATCATCATTAAAGCTAAAAAGGACATTGTTGGTTTCCTGTATTGTTACCAGTCATACATATCCTCTCAGTTTCTTCAGAATATCTTCAATTAACAGTATATTATGCTGTGGAAAATAGATTGAGTAAGACAAGCATTACTGTAAGTAACTGTAGCCCAAGGAAGCCTATGAACAGGCTCCTAATTGGGTTTAGTGCAAGCTAGACGAGTGTGGTCTAGAGCAAGCAAGGTGAGCCAAGGGCTGTCTGGCGACGAAAAGGGAGCGCATGGGCACCTGTACATATTCCACTGATACTGATGTTTCATGATACTACTAGCTCATGGTATTAAGATCTGATTTCTTTACTGAAACCAAAACTCCAAACAAAAAAATTCTTTGTGCCCTTCCAATAAACTGCGCAAACTTCAACAGGGCAGACAATTTTGCTCAGAATGGCTGCAATACTGATGGCCGAGTGGTCAAATTCCTCAAGTATATTGGTGAGTTGCTCGTTCGTAAACATGGCATAGTTACTATTCGGTTGTTCAGGGCCTGGTTGTTTTTTGGTAATTGGAAGTTTTACTTTGTTTAGTGGGTGTTGCAGGGCCTATAAGAGTTACAATTTTCTTTAGTGGTCGCCTCTTTGCCATACTTGGTGCATTCCCGAGACAAATTATTAATAAATTACAAAAAACCAATTTCTTACTTTAACACACCTGCAACATGACGTCTTTCGGGGTCTGGTTGCGTAGGCCTATCAATTTGGTTAAAGGCTGTATTAAACAGTGCCTTGACCGGTGGTTTTTTTACTCCTTGGTTGGAAAGGGACAGGATCATCGAAGGTGCACAAATAGTGCCAGCTGGTCTGATTGACTATTATCTCAATAAGGGCCCTCATTTTGTCTGTCAAGTGGTCGCTAGTATGCCATATTCCTCCACTTTTTCTTCTGGAGTCACCCACAGACAATAATTCTTCCACCAGAAGTAGATAAAAATTTTATTTTACTTGTTTTTTTAAATGAAAAGAGTGAAAAATTTTAAATAGAGAGGCGACAGAAAAAAAAGTCCCTCTCCTAACCATCGTCCGTGTTCACTATAATAAAACATCTACTGTAATCTCTACTGGTTTAAATGTCCAATGGAACGGTGGACACACCGTCTGGGAGAACTTTTCTCTTGGGATAAAAGTAGCTAAAGCCAGTCCGATGCTGGGCGTAGGTCTAGACCTTGTTGTCCACCACGCGAAAGCCTCTGTTTTCGCCGGATCGACTTTGCCGCGTCTGCAACACGTTCAGGTACACCTCCTTCTGGGGGTCGTTGAGTCTCTTGCTGATACCCTTGCAGCTGGCTTTGTTGCTCTCCGTGCCCCAGCAGCAGTAGGTCTTACTATTGAGACCCACAAAACCGTCTCCTTTCCGTTCCACTTTGAACAGGCCCGGTTTGCGCTTGTCGTAGGCGGCGTGCTCCGGCGTGTCGTGGCGGGGAAACCACTGGTGCTGGAGGGCGGCAAACTCGGCCCTCTTGTCGGGCTTGACCAGCTCTTCCAACGAGTCGCCCGCCAGAGACATGTAGGCCGAATCGGTATCCATTTCCAGGTACTGAAAGTCTCGCCTATCCAGAAAGGCGTCGATGCAATGGTAATAGAATTCCAGCATGCGTAGCTTGGCGTAGGTGAAGACGAAGAAACCGATCTGGATGGGCAAGTCGCACTTGATCTTCTTCTTGAACATCTTGAGCTCAAACACCTCGTCGCTCAATTCTTCCAAATCGTGAAAGAAGAAACTGTTGATGGCACGGGCCACTTTACTCTCGTCCTGCTCGTACCTGACCTCCTGGTGGCGGGTCACGTCCATGATGAAGCGACCAAAACCCGCATTGCCCACCAGCTTGGCCGTCTCTCCCAGGACTTTTGGTTGGGGTCCGCATCGGCGGCGCGACGGGACGTGGATACGAAGTCGGCGAAAGGTTCGAGCCAGGGATGGGAGCGCCACTGGATCGCTCGGTGCACGCGACTCACCACCAACCCTTGGTCCGGATAAAATTTCAGCAAGGGCGTGCCCAGCAAGATCTTGTCACCCTTGTAGGAGCCGATGAGGGCGCGTCGGGGCGTGGTCATGATGTCGTACTGCTCGGCGAAGGTCTGCATGTGCTGGCCCACCCGCGATCGCTCGATGTCCACGTTCTTGAAAATGGGCGTCATTTCGCTGAACTTGTCTCGGAGGTGTGGAGGCGTGTCGATGTCCACTTCCAGGGCCCCGAAGAAAGTGCCCTCCTGCACGCGTTGCAGGAGCTGGGCCTGCGTCTGCTTCCTCTCGCTGCGACCGGGAAAGTGCTGGTTGAGAAAGGTCTCCATGTCTTTTTGCTTGTCGGCCCATTTTTGACGATACCACTGACATTCTCTGATCGACACCACCGTCAGCTCCGGCATACTCTCCAGGTATTGCCTCTTCTCCTCCGTTCTCCTCTCCCGTTCCTGCATGAGCTTCAAGAACTCGATGGACTGAGGCGAGTCTGGATCCGCCTCGGCGCTGGCGAACTTCCTAGCGGTCAACCAACATCGATGACCTTGCCAGTAACAGCCGTGAAACTCGTAGGCGGTCTGGCTGGCAGCATCGTAGCCATCCACCGGCAATTGCCTGGGCCCGAGGCGTTTCTCTCCCTGGTCGAGTCGGGTGCGAAACTGGGCGAGGCCGGGTCTTTCTTTCCAAATTTTTCAAACCGCAACCCCGGTATCGCGCCAAGCATCGAAAATAGCACAAGTGGTCGGCGTACAACTTGCCAGTCCGCTGGTCTTTTTCCAGCGCATCCAGACCTCGATTCTCGACCAGCCACCTGGGCAAGTGGCCCGCGATCCTGCTACGGCCTACAGGTCTGTCCTCCATAGGGTACAGGTGGAAGGTCACGTTGGTGAGCAAGGCGATGCGCCACTTGCTGTTGGGCTTCTGTTGTCTGACGTATTCGAGCCAATCCGTCTCCCCCACGCGCTGCAGCACTCTCTCCAAATCCGCCTCGTCCGCCACCACCAGCGGCTGGTCGAAAATCAAGCCATTTTGCGAGGGGTAGTAATATCGCTTTTCTCCGGTTTCGACTTTGCTCAAAATAAAGCCAAACGCCAGGTTGAGCTTGAAGGCATTTCTTTGGGCGCGGAGAATGGCCCGCAGCATGTCGCCAATGTCACTAGCCGCCTCCAGTCGCTGAGTGTGCACTAGGACGCGCCTTCCGCCCCGTTGGCCTGACCAGATCTGAGACCAATGGTCCCTATAGCACTGGCGGCAGTCCTCTGGTACGCTGACCGGTAACTCGGTCGGACACGCTCGTGCGTCGGTGCGCAAACCCGACGCTGCTGGCGCCAATGGGCTGACAGGAGCGGTTGGCAGTGATGAGGTGGCGGCTGGGTGAGACTTGAGGTGTTCTCTCAAATGATCGCGGTAGTGGAAGCTCTTCTGACAAATCGGACAGGGGTAGCTAGCCGGCGCCTCGTACTCCTGGTCACCATGTTTACTGATGTGATGGTTCTTGAGGTGCTCCCTTCGGTAAAAGCGTCGGTCGGACACTCGACAAGAAAAGCCGTCCGATTGACGACGAACGGTCTGTCTGTGCCTCTTCAGCGTTTTCTGGCTAGCGAACGTCTTGGCGCAAAGGTCGCACACGGGCCTCTCGCCGCGGCTCTCGGGAGGAGCAACAGGAGAGGGCGGCGGCGGCGGCGGCAAGTCAACAAAAGTCTTCTCCGTCGAACAAGCCGCTCGGTGCGTCTTCAAGTGTCTGCCTAAGTGGTCTTTCCTGTAAAAGCGTTGGCCGCATACTCGACACGAAAAACCGGCCGATTGACGATGAACGGATTCTCGATGTCTCTTCAGACTACCCTGAGTAGAAAAACTCCGGTTGCAAAGATCGCAAACATACATGTCTGACTCTGACTGACTCTGAGGGGTGAGCGGCGCCCTTTTTATACGAGCCAGCGATGACGTGAGCAAAAAGGGGTGCACTGCAGTTCGCTGCATTGACATGCTTTTCTTTTTTCTATCCCCAGGTGCGCTAACCAAGAGACGACTGGAAACAAGTCAACGAGACGCGGAAACAAGATATCAAAGTCATTGCGATGAAAACAATAATAAAAAAAGCACGAGCGAAGAGTTGGTTGTCGTCTTTATTCTTAAAAAAGAGGTCAAGGTCAGCGCGTGCGCGGCAAGCCGAGGTCAAAAAAAAGCCACGTCAGCCAAAGGCGCCTCCCACTCTTGGTGGGGGGTTCCGGGCACGCCTCCCACCAGAGTCAAAGTCCAAGGTCAACTGGCGCCAGCGCGCGCGTCCACGCCACCACCACACACCCCCCACAGCCAAAAAAAAAGGTCAGGCGAGTGATTCCCCCAAAACCCCCCCCCCCAAAAAAAAGGTCAAGGCGAGTGATTGCGAGCGAAACGAAAAAACAAAAATAACAACCACCACACGCCTGCCCACGCACCTTCACCGCGCCACTTTGTTTTTTTGGGGGGCTCCCCCAAACCACAGCCAGCCAAGGGTTCACTAGGGTTCAAACGAGAGGGGCTTACTTGGGCTTCGTTAGGCTTACTTAGGCTTAGGGCTCGCCTCGCACACCGTGCCATGAGGGTTATGAGGTGAAAAAATAGGGTTTGGGCCAAGGCGCGCTCGGGTTTAGTGCTTGCTGAGGCTTGCTGAGGCTTCGTTCGGGATGTTCAAGCCAGGGTTCCAACCCACACTAGGGTTTTAGAGCCTTAGGGTTCTAGGCTTCCATGGGCTTACTCGGGCTTACTCGGGCTTACTTGGGCTTAAGGATTCGGGTTAGGCGACTTAGGGTTGGATTTATAGGGTTAGGGTGGCGTTTCCTCCAGGGCGGGGCTAGGGTTTACCTCATGGTGGGGACCAATGAGGTGCAAGGGGGCTAGGACGAGTCAAGGGTTAAAGGGGACGCTTTTAGGGTTAGGGTGGCGTTTTTTCAGGGCGGGCAAGGGGGGCTAGGGTTTACCTCAATGTCGGGTAAAATGGGGTTAAAGGGGCCTATGACGTCATATTCTCTCGAAGTTTTGTTGGCGGCCATCTTGGATTAGGAGGCGGGCGGGATAAATCAGAACAGGCTAGACTACTGGAACAATAATTAAGAATTATTGGCCGAGGTTGAGTAAAACCTCCAGCAAACCCTGTTCATTATAATCTTGTGCTTGACCCAATGAAAATCCAAGTTTTGGTTGGGGTGACCTGAAAACACTGACCCCCGGTCCACGGACCCCCACTACGGACCGGGGCTGCGGACTACTTATATAAGATTCACCCATCATGGCGTGACCCACCACAGAATGACCCACCGCACAATGCACCGGAACCACCACACAGTGCACTAAAAGGACTGGGCATCACATTCTATGTTGTTGTCTTTTGCTATACTTATTACGTGACAAGGAGGAAATCTTATCATGAAGACTGGTTAATGAGATTTCAAATCTGTCAATACGTTATCACGTACATGTTACTAGATCCGTCTTTTGATTTAGAAATTAAAGCTCGTATTTTTAGACGTGACCTTAGGTTAAGACGTTTGAAAGGCCCGACTGCTTTAATTTTTTCGCGTGCTGTAATTTTTTGGGCCACAGTTTTAGCAGTTGTGGCTGTGGAGGAAAGAATATTGTTGTTTACCGAGAAGACTTTCACGGTCTCTGTGCGTCCAGTTCTGTTAGATTCTTTCAACTCGATGCCGTTCGCAACATTTAAGGCATAAGCGTAGCATTATATTGCACGTGATGTTATTGAGCTTTTAAAAATGCACAGAAAATTTAGAACATGAGAATCCCCTTCCAGTTCATGACCCGCCTCGGCTTGTAGCTGGTGACGTTTAAATTATAATACGCAAATTCAACTCTTTTATAATAGCCAATTAGAATTTTCTGTCCATTTGCATGAAGAATGTACTACTGCCTCATTTGGTAGAAGCGAGGTACAGAAGCAAAACTAGAACAAAAATTACTTGCCTCTTTACAAAATTACAGCTTGTATAAGGGTCTACTCTAGTTGCCTTAAATGTTATATCACTTAAGTCTTTAATTCATTCATTCACTCATTTGTTCGTTCGTTCTCTCTCTCTTTAGATTCATTACTGAGTAATTGCTACTCATTTTCCACGGCAGATTTTAATCATGTAAAAAGACTATAAAATGGTTTTAATCGATATGTAGCGAAAATTTAGACTTTCTTTGTCGCAGCAATGCTGAATTTGCGACAAAGTGCTTTATTGTGAAGGTAATAACACGCCTTTTTCATGACTAACGTAGGAAATACTCAATCTTAGGTACACGCAACAAAAATAATAAATAAAACCTTTATTTTAGCAGATTCTAAAGGTCTTCTAAGGAAAGACAATTGCTATCAAAAGCTCTCGTCAATCTGAGTATTTTTTTATTCTTTGCGAGGTGAATTTTTGAAAAATATCGCGTCTTGAGGTTTGATGTAAACTCGACCTTAAAGTTCAAATTTTTTTTAGAAGGTTCGGAAATGTTTTTTCCTCATACAAATTCTTTTTTAGTCGATTACAAAGTAATTTTTGCACACAGGGACTGCGCTTTGAAAGAGGAATTGCCTCCATTTTCGATTCATTCGATTTAACCTTATTTCATTGATTTGCGAAAACGTATTTCGTAGCAAATACTTTCGTTGCAAATACCCACTTTTAATTTTCGACGACAAACTATCAATTTTGAACTTAAATGCGATGGTTTCATCACAGTTTTTTTTTTTTTTTTTCGTTTGCAGACATTTTGTCTCTCTCTTTCGTAATCTAGTTTGTAGTCTTAGTTGTTTCGGTGAGTTTTTCATCGCTTAAATAGCGATTTTCGGCCTAGATTTTTTGCCGAGTATTGTCTTTTGGGAATCATTGGTTTTAAATTCTGAAATATATTAGCGGTTTTATGAGGAAATCTCTTGATTCACATGATCTAAATAAAGGCATTAAACGTAATCATTTACGCTGCATTTAAAGAAATATCATACCGTAGAGGCTAAAAAACATAAACTTTATGTGCCTGGCTAGACAACAGGCACTACCTCTATGCCAGCTCACTCAATCGAGTGAATAAAATGAAATGCGTGAAAATTAGGGCAGAGAAAAAGCATCATAGTCACCGGCCCTCGGTTTTCGTGCGCGCGTCGTTCGCTTGATCAGGGGCGGCTCCTCTCTTAAAAACTGACACTTTTCTCATTCACTCGAAGGAAAAATTAATTCAGTTCTCATTCGTCTGAGCTTAAGTGTGACTGAATTAAGCGAACGTGTCTCCAGACACTCCTGCGTAGAGACTTTTGCTTTTAAGTTACCCTCGTTAATAACGCTAGTCTTCATTTCCTCCTTAAAAAAGTATCTTTCAATTCGGCAACTTCGAATTCTTTCTCTGTCTGGTTAACAGGCTTATTTTTATGTGCGTGAACACTGCTTCTTGTCTGAAGGTCTTTCTTTATTCACTGGTCAGGCTTTCCTTTCTTTGCACGACCCCCGTTTTCCAGGTAACCACTTCCTCTATCAACTGCGCTTGTTTCTCTATTTGTGCGCGGCCACTGCTTTCTGTCTAAACGTCTTTCTTTATCCACTAAGCAGGCTTTTCTTCTTCCTCTGTCAAGTGCGCAGGTTTCTTTTTTTTTTTGCGCGCGCCGCCATTCTTTTTTGCTAACATTTTCCTCCACCCTGCACCCGAATATTTTGTAATTGGAAGAAGGCGAGTTGGTCCTCTTACACAGAGTCACATAAGTATAAAGTTTGCGCTTCATTTTGGACATCCCATGATTTTCCTCTACACCTCTTACATGTCTTGAAACTCCTTCTTTTTTGCTAACGATTAGGGGCCTTGCCATTTGTGCACGTTAAAGCGTTATTAGAGTTTGCTGCGGTGGACGATATGGCACCACTATTTCGCGCTGTAAAATCTAATTAAAGTAAGGAAAAGCAGATGCATTGTAAGATTGCTAATAGATTTTTAAAATGCTAGTTATTGCTTTCAGAAAGTAAACAGCAAGTTTAATTCCTCGCCAGTTTTTTTGCAAATATTTGGCAAGTTAATACAATGACTATAGCGATATTTCTTTTTACTTTGTTTTGCATCATTAACTCAAGTGATATAACATTGATAATCAAGTATGAGCACAATCAGATACAGCGAAAATTCCAGAAAGTATTGTATAAACATTATCTTACCTAAAAACAGTTATAGGGAAAAATATACAAGATATGTTACGATAATAAGAGTTGTTTGGTCAGTTGATTAGTTGGATAAATCAGGTTGAGCGTTGTAAATAAAAGTGTTTTACCTTTTCAGTTCATTAACGATCAAAAATACTAAGACACACTCTTTGCATCGTGCACGGCCGGGCAAGTGTTGGAGTCCGCCCGGAAGCTCCCTGCGCTTTTACCTGGGGCTCAAACATTTTAGTTTGTCAGACAAAGGTTGACTGCACTTCCATAACCATAACTTCTCATTTTTATTCACAGAAAGCATTAAGGTGGCTGAAAACAGTTTCCAATACTTTTCAAGACTTAGAGTTTGAAGGGTCATTATAACCGCTCTAAACCGATTGACGCCAAAATTATGGTATTGACAAACTGCCCAATCATCGAGGAACAAGTTGCTGTTAATTTCGTGGCACAATAGGTCACCATAGCAACAATATGACCTGCTAAAAACACCCTTAATTTTAGCTTTAAGCGCATATAACTCAAAAACGAGCTCGGTGACCCCCATTTTTGTATTATGGAATTGTAATTAGCATGATAAGATGCAACTTTTTGCAAAGTTTGAAAAAATTCTGCGAAGGGGGTTCAGAGCCACCTTAAATTTTCACCAGTGATTGGGCATTTTTCTGATACCATGATTGCAGCATCAATTGACAAAGAGTGTTAATTATGAACCATCAAAATCTAAGTCTTGGAATGTGTTGGAAACTATTTTGAGCCACCTTAAGTGACCAATTTAACTAATTCATGAAATTTTATGGTCTTGATATTCATAGTATTTACTGCCATTTGATTTACTGGACCCTACTATCATACACTGATCGACCGTTCTTATGCTGTTGAAATACGTACTGCTAAATAGCCGTACAACTATTTAATGGTAAATGGGATTAAGATAGCGGGGAATGGAATCAGGGAGGTTCTATTGTCTATCGTTATTTAATAACATTATGAATAAAATCTTCACTGATCTCAAGGTAAATGATTGTTTTAGTACAATTCACTGACAGCGATTCTGTTTTCTTTCGTCGTGTTTTATCACTTCTTTCTCAAAAACACTGATGAGTCGAGAAAAAATTAAATTTCTCAATGTTGTAATTGTCCAGCGTATGGATGTTCTACAATATTCTAACTAATTTTCTTTGGTACTTAATGGACTTAAGAAAGTTAGGAAACGGGAATTTGCTCTCAAGTGAATTGAGGCAGTAAACTAAACTGGCATATCATAGAGGTTCATCAACGTTTTCCAGTTCTTTCAAACGTGGAGAAGTCTGTGTCATTTAAGTTTCATAATTGGACGCCAATAAAGCCTTGAAATATTCCTAGAGACTTGTTAATTAAGAAGAAGGTTTTCTTACCTGTAGTGTAACGGAATTGACACTGAAAGAAAGACTTCATCGGATACGACAGTCGTTCTATTTCCAACTTTATCAAAAAAAAAAACTGTTATTTTAATGGATCTTGTGAGACCTCACAACGATTAAGTGAAGTAAAGTAACAAAGAATTGTTGCTATCATCGTCACAATCACCATCATCATCGTCATCATCATTGTAAGTTGTTATTGTGTCGTTCTAATCTCAGCGTAGAGGCATGCACAAGATGTATTGAGAGTCCACAGGTTAAGTAAGACAAAAAGCTATTAGACCAGGGTTGAACAGACGTATAACATTTATATTTAATTCAGTTACTTTTAGTTTAAGGTGATTCCCTAGTAAAAGAACCCACAATAGATTTCCGATGAAACCTGTTATGTTGTTGTTACAAGACAAGGAGATATTGAAAATGTAATAAAAAGAAGGGGTCACCGTGCTTGTTTTCACGCCACAATGCAGTGATAAACTTCCTTCTAATGAGTTTTAGTTATTTGTCGGGAGATATTTTACGAAGTTTTCTGTAGCGAGTGCGAATTGTAAAGTACTGAAACGCACAAAGTTTGGCGCATGCAAGTTTCAAAAGTTAAGATTTTTGCTTTGTCGCGGTGTACACAGTGCAATAGCGACCAAGCTTTGTCATCGCTACGGTGAATACTGATGAAGAAACCGCGCATTAAAGTATTTAGTTGGAGTTCACTTAATCTTTCTTTCTGTAGTGTAGCCATATCTGCCTTTAGGACACAAAACAGGAAATGCGAATACTTCACATTGTTTGTCCATCACAAATGATACTGGATGTTTATTTGCAACACTGTATATTTCATTTCCTGTAAGAAATAATTAAATTTTCCTTATGTAACGATATAATTTCCGGCAGACAATGAACAGCGTGATGATGAAGTGGATCCCACCACAGGTCAACTTTGACGTTGTTAAGCAGGCTTTGTTTGCAACGCAAAGTGTGTGAGTCTAAACCTGTAAGTAAACATATACCGTAGAGATGCAGAAGTGTTAGCTTCAAGAAAACTTTCTTTCAATAAACGGAGATGATAGGTTGCCTGTGTTGGGTATGCTGTGTTACGGTGCACTGTGTGCTTGGTCATTGTGTGGTGGGTGCACTATGTGGTGGTTGGGTCATTGTGTGGTGGGTGCACTATGTGGTGGTTGGGTCATTGTGTGGTGGGTCATTGTGTGGTGGGTGCACTATATGGTGGTTGGGTCATTGAGTGGTGGGTCATTGTGTGGTGGGTCATTCTATGGTAGGTGCACGGTGTGGTGTTTACACTATGGTAGTTAACGTTCCAAACCGTGCTCGGACTACTGACGGACCGGTCCACGGACTACCACTACGGACCTCTTTACGGACCACCCCCCAAAATAGAATAAAAAACAAAAATAAAGATTTCATTTACTGCGTGTCCAATAGAACTAAATTGAGTAGCATATAACATGTAACCTCATGTACATTAATGGGATTAACTTTCGTCACCGCACTTTACATTTCTGTATATCAAAACCCCAAAATAATAGAAGCTGTTTTCGGGGCGAAGAGATGCAAATGAAAAAAAGAGGGGAAGTTCTTACCTTCTGTTTTAATCGGGCTGCAAAAGAGGTGTGACTTTAGGTCGTGCTAACTTGTTTATTCCGCCAAGCCAATTGAGAAGCCTGGGACGAGTTCGCGAACTGCTCGGGCGAATGGGCAGAACAAAATGGCGGAGGTTAAGCACTCAAAGCTTACTCAAAGCAGCACAAGTTTGGAGGCTTCTCGGAGATTTCCCGGTCTTTTTATATATAGCCACACGAAAGAAAATGGCAACATGCAATCATATACACTTGGAACTTGCCCGGTGCGCCCGGGCCTGAACCCAGGTCTGTTAACCAGTCTGTTACATTTTCCCAGCGTAACGCTCGAAACTTTGCCGACATGAGTGTTCTATTGGACAACCAGTAAGTGAAATCTTTATTTTTGTTTTTTATTCTGTTTTGGGGGTAGTCCGTACAGGGGCCCGTAGTGGTAGTCCGTGGACCGGGCCGTAAGCAGTCCGCGGACTCGGTCCGTAATGGTCCGTAATGGTCCGTAATGGTCCGTAATGGTCCGTAATGGTCCGTAATGGGGGTCCGTGAACCGGGGCTCAGTGTTTTCGGGTCACCTTCTTGGTTGTCCTTTGTCATATGCCTGCGTTCACGCTTTCCATCAATATTATCAAACGCAATAGCAAAACCTGGATGCATGTTCTTCTTAGCTTCGTTTAGTTCACATTTAGCTTTTGCAGCATCATCAGCACACTGCTGGGTACCAGAGGAGGTTGGACACGCGCCGAACTGCATTATGGTAAAGGCAATTAACCAATCAGGAGCGCGTATCTTCTTTGGAAAACATCGTCGCTGGAGGGATGAAGAGGACTTCTTTGCGTGTTTTCTCGGCATTAACGAGTTTGGTGATCTAATTGCTTAAAGGAAAAGAAAGGTAAGGATCTAAAGATTTAAAGTGTCGCTTTTTTCGGCCAATTTGTCGAAATTTCTTGCCACTATTGGGATTCAACTGTAGGCGAGTCAAAAATGGCGGATCGTGGTCACGATTTACGGTGTGCATATTCAACCATTTCTTGCTTCGAAACAATGGAGTTTTCAACCAAGAAAAATGTATCATCGTATTGTAGAATAGTTATAGTTTGTTTCTAAGACGTCGGCACCCCATCGCACCTCTTACCATTTTCTCGCTATCTTCGTCTAAAGTTTGACAAAAATAATACAGAACTGTTGCCAAACACGAAGGGAAACCTAGTTGTTTTTATCGTATTTGCATTTGTTTAACTTGATTTATTTTTTGCCGTTGTAATGTTACATTAACGTTATTAGTTTTACGTCTGATGCTTAATAGATTGCTGTATTTTTACAGATTAATGTTATTTAACGAGCCTATAAAATCCTTGAATTATTTATATTCAAGGTCAATAGGCTCCTTGTAATTTATATTGCATCAGTTATCTGGGCATTGTAGACACAAATATTGATTTCAGCTCCACTACGCAACAGACAGCACACGTACCATAGCGTAACCACCACACCGTGCACCTACCACAGAATGACCCACCACACAATGACCCACCACAGAATGACCCACCACAGAATGACCCACCACTCAATGACCCAACCACCACATAGTGCACCCACCACACAATGACCCACCACATAGTGCACCCACCACACAGTGACCCACCACACAATGACCCACCACACAATGACCCACCACACAATGACCCACCACACAATGATCCAACCACCACATAGTGCACCCACCACAGAATGACCAAGCACACAGTGCACCGCAACACAGCATACCCAACACAGGCAACCTATCATCTTCGTTTACTGAAAGAAAGTTTTCTTGAAGCTAACACTTCTACATCTCTACGGTATATATTTACTTACAAGTTTAGACTCACACACTTTGCGTTGCAAACAAAGCCTACTAAACAACGCCAAAGTTGACCTGTAGTGGGATCCATTTCATCATCACGCAATTCATTGTCTGCCGGAAATTATATCGCTACATAAAGAAAATTTAATAATTATTTACAGGAAATAAAATATACAGTTTTGCAAATAAACATCCAGTATCATTTATGATGGACAAACAATGTGAAGTATTGGCATTTCCTGATTTGTGTCCTAAAGGCAGATATGGCTACACTACAGAAAGAAAAATTAAGTTAACTCCAACTAAATACTTTAATGCGCGGTTTCTTCATCAGTATTCACCCTAGCGATGACAAAGCTTGGTCGCTGTTGCACTGTTTGCACTGCGACAAAGCAAAAATCCTAACTTATGAAACTTGCATGCGCCAAACTTTGTGCGTTTCAGTACTTTACAATTCGCACTCGCTACAGAAAACTTCGTCAAATATCTCCCGACAGGAGGAGGAAGTTTATCACTGCTTTGACTTACGATGCGACAAAACAGAATATGTTTGAAATAACCTTTGTCACGCAATATTTGTGTTAGCAAGATTTGAAAATTCTCAACTGTTCAAAATGCGGGATTCCCTAACATTTTTCTCTTTTCACATTATTCATTAAACGTTTTTTTCTCTAAAAAATATTTGCGATAAATGATAGATTTTCATGTCGTGCGACAAACTTGTTGATGTAAATGACCCTTGCGCATGCTAATGTAAACAAGGGTTACCAAGGCAAACGTGGCCTCGGTAAAATTCACGAAGTGATTCTGGTTACTTTTTTAAAATTTCGAACCTCTTGTTTTTTTTTTCATGCAAGTTCGCTTTTACTGGACATTACAAATTTAGAGTACATTATCAGTTGTCAGCACTGGACTGGTAGGCGGGCCATTATTCATCCATCTCTGTGTGACACCTTCGTGCTAAAAAAAACTGCCAATTTATCCCTATTATCGAGTGTCAACTTCACGCAAAAAAAAAAACACTGCTTGAATTTAGTCTAGCTAAATCACACAAACCTTATTACAATGTGACCATCCTGGAAAAATTTTCGCATAACTAAAACTCCGTTTTCGCTACAAAATCAGTCGACGCCATTTGACTGAAAACATGATTGCCAGCTGTGCTGACTGAGAGTGTCACATTGACACAGATGCATTAATTCGATACAACTTTGATCATGGAAAACGTAGCAGGAAAGGTAGGAAATATTTACTGTTTCGTTTGAAGTCAACATTGAAAGTGTGAATTATGGAAAAAGACTTTTGTTTCAATTGCGTTCGTCTGACACTTTAACAATATTAACATTATAGTGGCCCTTGTTCGAAACACCGCAAGATTTCGCCGATGGCAAAAGCCATACGATTGGCTAAGATCTAATAGTTGGACCAGGTCCCTCCTCTTTCCTGTTCCAGCCTAACTGAAGCGGAAAGCGTCTAACAAGTTCTTGTTCCAGGGCGCTCTCGTTAAGCCTTCTGAGGCGCTCAGAAGTGATTCCAGGCTTTGTTGAATGCTTGTTTCTCGGACACATCTCCCTTGCCTTCGATGACTTTAATGAAAGTAGCCATTCCTTCTTTTCCACCTCGACCAAAATCACTTGGCATCTTTCGCTCTCTTGGCACGCTAGGTCAATGATTGATTTAGCTTACCCAGTTGTCCAATTCACTGACCATAGTCTCAGCTTGTTTTTTCCAAGCTTCTTCCATATCCGGTTCTCCAGCGTCAATACTAAAACACAAAAAGTTCGTTAATAAGCAAGAAACCAGTTTGATAACCTCCGCCACCAACTCTTATAATTGGGGGAGTACTCTGTGAACTGCATTTTACCACTACGCCTTACACCACCAAATTCACCATTGTTCACGTATTTCCGCTACCACTGCCAAAAAATATCGCACTTGTCACCACCGCCTGTACAAAAACGCCGACTACCCATGCTTAGCTTTTCTCCGTCTGTCGCTTAACTGCTTTTAGGTTTGGCGGCAACTCCCACTCTGCCGACTTATATGGCCTCTATAAAGATTAAACATATACATTTGCATTAAAATAGCTTTTATAAAGAAACCAAAAAATCATGGTTAATATGTGTGTAGGAGGGGCGGGGAGTTGGCCGGCTTTTCCAACTTTTTTTAGAGCATTTTTTTTAATATGAAAAAGGTTGATTCCAAGGACTTAACATTTTGTAGCCTAGGTACTTAAAAATAGTTCATTTATCAGTGTAACGTGTCCCAGAAACGGTAAAGAATGGGAGTACATTGTAAACTACAATCACCTTAATTTTAGATCTGGGTCGCAATGTCCTTCTTTTTTCTCCCGTCATCTGTTGTTTTGTCACCAGGATCCATTGTGGCTTTGCTCGTGTCTGTTGCCAGGTCAGACTGCGCTGCGTGTTTTGGAAATGGTACCTCGTCCCTCTTTCCGGTGAGGACTGCGCCGTTGGAGTTGCTGAATCGCGCTGGTTCGAACCTGGAAGCACATCCGATTGTTTGTCAGCTGTCGTTGAGATGAATTTCTCCTGGCTTGTGGGGGTGTTTTGGAAAACCTTAGAATCGCCCAACCCTTTCTTTATTCTGTCGAATTATAATAACAAACAACAATGTAAATGAGGATTTCACCAAGTTAACTGTGGACAAAACATTGCAAATATTATAGAAGAGGTGGGACCCGGAAAAGGGCGGCCTTTTACCGACTAACCCTATGCACTCAAGGGCAAACTCGCGTCACTTTCGATTCCGTTGGACTGCACTCTTTTTGATTGCCGCATAATGGATATACTGAGGAAAAGAGGCGGGTTATTATGGGAATTGGACCTAGGAACCACAAAATGGAATACCCTTTAACTGATCTTTATTCTGAACCTATCGCAATAATCTTTCAACCTAGTATAGCACTCAAACATCCTCTTTTTATTCCATGCACATAACTTCAGTACTAGTGGTGTCCACTCGTTGTTTGAATTATTTACCACATACCTACTAAACTGTAATACAAAGGTTCTTGGTTACTATTTAAGCAATAGAGCATCTTTCCGTGTTTACATAGCCTCGTCTAAACACGAGGAGTGTTGGGAGAATTCTAGACAGTTATGTAAACCCTCGACTACGTCTCGGGTTTGCATAACTTTCGGGAATTCTCCCAACCCTCCTCGTGTTTAGATGAGATTATGTAAACACAGAAAGAGTGCTCTGTTGCTTTTCTAACAGAAATTTTACAATACGCGCGAACTTAAACGTCACAACAGTGTTTACATACTCTCATCTAAACACACCTATCGACCAATGAGAGCGCGCATAGTAGCTCAGTTATTTTATAAATTCCTACCGATAACTTCCCATGATCTCGTCGCATTTCAGCAAGTTGCGCATTATCACCTGCCTCAGGGTGGACACGCTTAGCTAGAAGAAACAAGGTGTTCTTGCATTAATACGTACTCAAGTTGGGAAGCCTGATCATGACAAACTGAGATCGACTCAATTTTGTTTACTACATAGCGCTGCTTATAACGTTTTCCATTTTGTACATGTCACTCTGATACCGGTTCGCCTGTTTTATTTTTGGCTTGTTCATGATGTCCTGTAATTGAACTTACCATATCAAATTGAAACTCGCATTTGTCACAAAACGTCTGTGCCATCTGTAGATAAAGAGAAATGGATACAAGTGACTAGTGAGTATTTTCATTTTAAAAGTTTACTTTGAAAACAAAAATTAGGTTACACAGTAATGATATAGTTCACCATGCAAATGTAGACACCACAACTCTTATTGTTGGGCTGGGGTGGGTTGTACAAAAACTCCTCCTTCCATGTGTCCACTGTAGTGGCATCCCAACCTTCCATATCAGCCTTTGCCTTTAGATAGCTTCTACATAAACCAAAGATAAAAATTAGAGTTTTTTGAGGGATTTTAATTCCTTCTGATAGCTACAGTATCAGACAAAATACTCAGAAAGTTTTATCGTACCTGATATTGGCAAAGAATTCTGTCACTATCTCTCGTTTGCCTCCGAAGGGATCATAAAAGATAATCTTCTTTGCCTCATACATTATTGCCTAAAAAAGACGTGTGTTTTGCCATCATGGTTATAATCGCCTTTAAAAAAGGTTTTACAAAATGCCGGTGATCAAGAATAGTAATCAAGCATAGTGAATTTATCCTCATTCCATAAAGTAATTTTTAGCGTTACCCCGAGACACCAGTGATCCCCATTTACGTGTACGGGAAAGAGAACTTTGTTCGTTTTGCTTATTTTCACCTGCAAAAACAATTATGATCAATCGTCACTTAGGCAACAGAGAATTGGAACAACATGCAGAACTGAAATAACCTTATCCTCCCAAATCTTATTTAGGTGGCTCAAAACAGTTTCCAGCACTTACTTTCTATGGGTCTTAATAACCACTCTTTATCATTTAATGCTGCAATCATTGTATCAAAAAACTGCTAACTATTGGTGAACACGTTGTTGTCCTTTTCATAACATAATAGGTTACCATAGCAACAGTATGACCTGCTGAACACACCCTTTATTGCAGATTTATGGGCTTATAATTCTAGGACGGTACGGTGAAATTTTTTTTATATTATTAACATTTGAAAAGCATGATTAGGCGCAACTTTTGGCACAGTTTAAAAAAAATCTGTAGGTGGCGTTCAGAGCCACCTTAAATTTTGGAAAATTGAAGTCACTCCGCCTTAGCTTTCCCTGAGTGCAGTTAGAAGTGTAATTTGTATGAGATACAGGGTCGGATCTAGGGGAAGGGTGCAGAGGGTGCGCCCCCAGAGATCACCGGGCGGCTTTCCAGTACAACTTGTATTCTGACTAAATGAAGACTATGTGAACCCATTTCTAATTAGAACTTAAACTACGATGCTTTACCGTTTTTCGCCAGCGCAAAATTTCCTGAATTTTTCCTTCTTTCAAGGTTTCGTAGAAAAAGACGAGAAGTGAATGACGTTTCCCTAAGGTGATTTTAACGAAACAAAAGTTAGAAATTGCGACGACGTGAGACTTAAAGCTTGCAAATTTTGGGGCTAGCCTTTTACGCTCACTCACCTTTATCGATGTAGTCTCTTCGAGTAGAGCGAAGTAGAAATTGACGACCTGAAATAAACGGAAAGAATGGCCATGAAATATAAAATATCCATTCTAGATTTGAACTAGCATAACAGTTTGGTACATTACCTCGTCATTGAGCCAACCGGGTTGGAAGGTCTCCTTTGAGGTAATGTTGGTATGCACTAAACGTTCTTCCTCAGGACTTAAGGGAAACTGCACTCTTTTCAAGTCGAGCCATGTCAGCGGTATATTGAATCGCTTGATAATTAACTTCCGAATGTCAGTAGTACTGTTTACTGCCCATGTGTTTTCGATCTACGAAATAGGACAAGAAAATTAGTTTAACATGCAAATATACTAATATTATTATTGATGGCAGTAATGATCATCATCTTTGTCATCATCATCATCATCATTTCACATCACCATCACCATCATCATCATCATCATCATCATCACCATCATCATCATCATCATCATCATCATCATCATCATCATCTTCATCGTCATCATCTAATTCATCATCGTCAGCACCATCACAGATGAATGAATGAATTAATGAATTAATGGGTGAGTGTATGAATGCAGGAAGAAAGGAATATAATTAACGATTTAGACAAGAATTTACCAGTTGTATTTCATCTGGAGCGGGACGTTCCCAGAGAGGTGTTTTGGCCAAGGACCCATTCACAGGTTGTGTTCGATCTGAAAAAAAATAAGCACAATATTGTCTACGTCTCATATCTAGTTCGCCGTCACTCATGAGAAAAGTAATCAAATTTAGAAATGACGCCCACAAAAGGCCATCATGTTTCGAAATAATTACAGTTATATTAGGGTACCTTTTTGGCGAGAATTCTCCTTAAGAGAAGTGCCGGCCTGTTTATTGGCGGTACCTGCCACATTGTTGATGACGCCTAGACATTGTGAGACACGAAAGATAACGACTATCGTGAAAATCTGTTTTGGGATTACAATATAACTTCATGATTCAGGTGGCTTTATACTTGGCGATAATTTTTGCACCTGGACCGTATGCGACAACTGTAATGTAATCTGGTACTATTTAGGTATATTAATTCCATGATGGCCAAGATTTCCTGACGGAAGAGATAAAGATTTCTAAAGCGATAGGTATGCAGATATTGAAAAACATTTAATTTAAGCAATTTTAACATAGCCGATGTCAAAAATAAGGTATCAGTGGCATACCTTTGTAATCCCCAATCCACTCTTTAGGCACAGCTAGGAAGAAATGGTTACCATTGCAAATGCCAACAAGATACTCTTCGTTAGGCCCACACTGGGCTGACGTAGGATACACTTCGCAAGAACCGGGCAAGTAAATTGCCAGAGGAGAGTGCACCATCAAGCTGAAAGCTTCCATTTCTGGTGACTCAGCGAACACCTCATGAAGCCCATTTCGTATTAAGGACGAGTGCAGTTCTAACGCATCTTTTGAACTAAGCCAATCCATTTCCTGTACACCGGGTGGCAGGGATTGAAGTGCAGCTGCTACTTCTTCATTCCTTTGGTTATTCTCCATGGGGCTACGGGACCAATCAAACATACTTTGTGCTATTAGGTTTTGCAACTTCCGGTTTCCCTTGCAAATTGCCTCTTCTTGTATCTTGGCAATGGCATTTCGCATCAAGAGTATCTGCTGGGGGTGAACGCTTTCTTCTATGACACTTCTGGTGATGGGATTACCTTGTCGACGCAGTTGAAGAATTCTTTCCCACATACACATCAGCTCGTACCCGCAATCACCATTGGGAGCCATGCTCTTCACCAGAAAATCTTTCTTCATTAATTGCATGAGAGATTCCTCATCCTGTGCTTGTTTAGCGGCAGCACGTACGTGGTTGATTAGTGAAGAGCTTTGCACCATTTCCTCATCTACCATCTTTAACAGACAAGGAGGTGGAAAAGAAACAAAAAAAAAGGACATTGCACAATTAACTGGCTTCGTGAATGTATTTTTTAGGCTATATTTCAAAGAAGGCTAACACATCTTACCCTCTTTTTCCTAGAGGAGGACGATGGAATTCCTGGTGCTTGTTTGGTATGTTCACTGACGGGAGGAGCTGGCTGAAAGTCAGGCTGTCTGTTTGCGGAGTCGTTTTTCTCGGAACCAATACTAGTCGATGACCCATTGTCATTGAACTCCTGTTTTGCTTTCGAAGCAGAAACTGGTATGATTGGAGACATGGGTTCCTGTGTTTCATCGAACTGTGGATCTGCGGATGTTGGACTTGCCGTTCGGGAGGAAGGGTGGGGAATATAGGCGGGGCCACTTGTGGATTGCGTATTTCGTTGTCGGAGCAAAAGCCTGCCATGGTTGTCAAGATCTGTTTTCACTGCACGACCAGCTTGCGCACTGAATGTGCTCTCGATCTTCTCTCTAAAGGCGCTATTGATACCAGTATTGTGTAGCTGAATCTTGAGGCGCATCATGAACAAATGGTTGACCGGTTTCATAGTGTTTAAGCAATAATTGGATCTGCCAATTATATTATGTAGCTGCTCCTCGGCCTCAGTGTTAACAATCCCGTTCAATTCCGGGACCAAGGTTACCCGCCGAAGTAGAGCTCGTCTTTGAGAAGAATTCGTCTCGTGAAAGCGGTCACTAAGGCAATAACGATCGGGTACTTTTGTTGTCGGATGTACCGAATCTGATTCTTCGGTTTCACGGTCTACGGTCAGTGAAACAGCAGACGGAAAGGAAGGTGCACCTTCATTGTGTATCCAAGGCAAGCTTTTTTCGAGAACGCCTTGTTCGGCAGCAGCAAGGTTGTTTTCAGTGAGAGGAAATAGCCTGCCATCGTTCGGCGAAAAGAAACCAGGAGCACTGCTATTGACATGACTTGCAAGACGCTCTGGGATGTCGCAAATACTTATTGAAGGGGGAAACTTCAGGGAACGCAACAAATCGGCGTAATCCCTTGGACTTTCGCCGCGGAGAACGAATTTTAGGCAATAAACCACCATATGAGGACATGAACCAGATGCCCATCCACCTAACGAGTGAAATATAATGAAATAAACATGGAATTGTCACGACTTACTCATTTCGGTATACCGCATTTATTCAATTAAAAGGCGCATCATTCAGTATCCTTTTAACATTTTCGATGACGAGTTCATAGAAGGGAGCCAATTGCAAGAGAACGGCTTTTTTTTATTAAAGGGCGCCAATTAGTAGAGAGCGGCCTTTTTGGCAAAACATATTTGCTATATATACGGACTAAGAAAATTTACGGTAAATCAGCTCGGTAGCTGTTACCAAAATATTGTCACATTGTTCAATTTTCAACAAGCTTGCTGGCTGTAACTTCGAGCAGTACGATGAATAGTTGCGAAGTGTTCGCAAAGGCAGGTTGACAACACTCAGTATATGCCCTTAAGAAGGTTTACAATGTGTTATACTAACCAGAAGCTCCCCAGATTTTAGTGAAAATTTTTTTGAAGTCAGGAGGAATTCCAAGCTTTTTACGCAGGAGAGAGATGCAATCCACTTTGGACAAGTGCGAAGATTTGGGGACTCGAAACTGCTTGCAGAGATTCTGTAATGTTTTTAGCTGTGAAATGAAATAATAGATTGTGAAGTCTAGCTATTGAAATAAAGAAGGTAGTGTTAATTGGTGATAAATCCAGACAACAGAAAACACTTAATTCATACATCGGTAAACTCCATCATCTCCACGAGATCGTCTTCAGAAAGTTTGTTATCTCTTCCGCTTTCGGTGTCCTCGCTCGCTTCTTCATTTTCACCAGCGTCCACTGGAGATTCATAGGGACTAACTGCACACTTTCTGTATTCCGTGTTGTACACAGTGCAGCCCCTGGTGAAACGTCCAATCCAAGGAGCCCAGAAAGTGTAACTTGGAGTAATACACAAGGGACTTTTGCTCTGCCCTGAAGTGAATTGCAGATGAAAATACGTATGCAAAGTAAGTTTAATTAACAAAAAAAAAGAAATCGGAGAAATGAAATTGGCATGCAACTGTTATGTGTTATGGTTCTTTAATTTATGCTGTACCGCTGCATTTGGCTAAATAGACTAAAATATTATAGCAAGATCGCACACCTTTTATCAACCCTCTGACAATGAGAGAATGCTCCATTTGATCCCAAAAGAGTTCGAGGTCAACGGCATCATTTTCTTCGGATGGCACTGGAACCTCCAAATCATCCACTACATCAAAGAAACATTACGTGTCCATTATTGGCATGGAAAACAATCCCAGCAAATTCCACGAGAGTTAATACATCCCAAATAGTATCGCTATATTTCCGTCACACTGGGGTGCGTGAAGCTTAACTCGCCAATTAATGAAAAAAACGGACAATTACTTACAGGCCAATGGAAAACAACCTTTTCTGCACAAATCCCAGATTAGAATGGGTGGATGATGACCACATCTGAAGCAGAAGTAATCATAGCTATGGTCACTAAGGGCCTCGAAGTGATAGTACGCGTTCCGAAATACAGTGTCGGATACATTAGAGAGGGATGGACAAATGCTCCTTAGGGCGGCTGATGTCCTTCCCACAGCAGTATTTTCCTGGAGAGGAAATCGAAATAAGTTGTAAGTAATGAACATGTCAATATCTTATAAACTCGAACCGATTTCTAGGCCCACAGTTTGCATTGTGGGCCCAAAATAGTTATGCCACGCATTAATTGCTTATTTTCTGCCAGTTCCCAGGACGCCAAGCCGAAGGCGTGCCTTTTTTCAAAATGTGGAATTACGTTTTTTCTGTTTAGATATATATGCAGGTGAATGTAACGTTAAAAAACTCCCTGGCGAAGTGTGTACTAGGCACACGGAACACGCACGAGAATAAACAAGTTTCACAAGTTTTACAAGTGGAACACACAATGTAAGTGTTAAAAAATTGTCTAGCTAATCTGTTAATTACATATGGGAGTGGAATATGCATGAGATAATAAGCACATAATAATACTAACAGTAATAGTAATAGTAATATTTATAGTAATAATAATGCTAATAATAATAATAATAATAATAATAATAATAACAATTTCATTATTATAATAATAAAACTACGGCCTCTGTGAATAACACCCTCCTTGATCTGTAGAATTCTTCATATCCTACTCAGCCTCATTCAATAATTGCTATTATTATTCATTCAAAATATTTCCCCGTTTCTGATTGTTTAAAACCACACGCATAATTCACCATAACCAGCTGCTGTTCACCAAATTTGGAAAGAATCTTCGCCATATTGAATCAATGACGTGAAAAGTGCAGCCCACTGCAAATTATGGAACCGATGACGTCAAAATGACGTCAAAAGTGCAGCCTGCCGCAGATTATTGGACCGTTGACCGAGAAAACCTAGGTACGAGGTTGAGTTATATATGGTGAGCGAAAAAACAAAGAGCAAAATGGCGAAACTCTTCAGCCTCTGTGGATACGACCCTCCTTGATCTGCAGAATTCTTCATATTCCACGAAAGCCGAATTCAATAATTGCTAAATAATCATAATACTCATAATCATCACAATCATAATAATATTTATAATAATAATAATGATACTAATAATAATATTAATAATAACAATTAATAATAATAATAATAATAATAATAATAATAATAATAACTGAACTACTTACATAGCACTTATCCAGTATTATAATCATACAAATCTCCAGTACCAATTATACGAAAAAATTTAAAGTAAAATAGATCTACTACCTTAACCAAAGCCCGAATCAACTGTAATACAGCGAGGGAAAAGATATGGCAATCGTCAAAGTTGTGAAGGCCGTCTTTGTACTCTTGATATCTGTACACCATCTTACAAGTTGGACATTTCTTGTAGAAGATGTGGATGTCTATAAAAATACATTCCATCTTTATAATAACGTCAAAAACCAAATAATAACAAATAATATGGTTGTTTGTCTGGCTGGGATCTCAACAAAAAGGAATAAAGACCGCCCTGAAAGGTGCTCATGCTCACGCTCTTTTTAAGCAGCCACCGGTAACGAGACTGAGACTAAGAATTTAGGCTTACACCAGACTTTGCAATGATAGGCATATGTAAGACTGCAATGGGCAAGGGAAGATTCGCTAATAATACTGAGAAAAACATAAAATATAAATGGTAAAAAAAATCATAGAAGAAATGATGATAAATGTAAAGAAATGTAATAGAATGAAATCATTCCAGGAAAGAATTAAAATGTCACAAAAGTAATGGAGACTAACAATTCAAAACGAATTCTCCTAAATCGCTATATCCTTTTTTTGTTTAATAGCAAATGGTTAGTTTTGAAAGCTAAACTGATTTAAGTTCAAGGGCAAAATTGGCATTGGGAAAACACACATTGCAAATATAGCGCAATAGTAGATCTGCCTTGGTTGTTCTACATTCTAACTTCATAGCATAGAAGATATTTAAGATAGGAGATTACCTGAAGAGACCTTTGTCAATCCAATAACCACCGCCTTGTTGGTAATTTCACAAGGATCTTCAAGTGGGGAGCTACATAAGTGACACATCTCTTCACACGGAATCAAGTTGTCAGGAAATGAGGCAGTATCAGTAAGTAATTCCGGAGGAATGGAGGGGGGAAGCCTTTTAGAGGTTCGTTGATAACGTACCATTTCTTCCAACAGAGTACCTGTCGGAGGATAGGTCGATGACATGGTTGAGCTAAAAGCAACCTCTGAACCTTCATCATCTTCCTCGTCGGACGGGAAAGCCTCATCGAACTCTTCCGTTTCGCGGGCTTCAGAGAGCAAGGAGGGTTCCATCTGATACACAAACCATTTTGCCACTGACTTATGAATACAACTCAGTTTTGCACGACAGCATTCGCACATCCAACGGACATTCTGCTTGTCAAACCCGACAATTACGCGGCCAAAGCGCGACCAATAATGAATACCACCGTCGAATACCGAAAAATACCAGAAGCGATCTGAAGTACTGTTGTGCTCGTCTCCTGGGAAGGGCACTATCAGCGGATATCCCCCTTGTTCTGCCTTTTCTTTAAGAGAGAGGCAATCACGACTCTTGCTCTCTTTAAACCATGCTATCTTATCCACCAGATCATCAAGGGAGGATGCTGTTAAGGTGATGGGCTGCTGGTAAGGCTCAGCATACTGTACGCTCTGTAAATGTACGCACTCGAAAGCAGGGTGGCCGCTTAGCCTGGCAACTACTGCGGCCCCCCTGCATTCATTAAGCTCACATGCACTAACACCTGCAGTGGATGGTGCGGCGTACGTACTGTGCTGGCAGTGGACCGGCCGCGTGATTCCACTAAACGATCGTCTAACCATGAAAATTCCTTTGTTGAAGTCCACGCAAATGCCTCTTAGATATTGTGCAGCGGTTATTGCTCCCTCCCTCTTCTTCTTGTGCACCTCTCTCACATGACGTTGAAGGGAATGTTTGTTCAACAAGCGCTTACCGCATTCTGAACACGCGTGGTCCTGTTCTGCAGCGTCATTTTCCATGAAAGGGAGAGAGTGATCAGCTGTTTCGTTCACATCAACTGCTGGGTGTTTGCGAGGCCTCTTTACCGGGGGATTTAATTTCTTCTCGTGATGTGCCAAATGCGCTCGAAACTCGGTTATCCTTCTAAACAACTGCGTACATAGGTAGCAATGCCAGTGGCTCCTCTTGTGGAAAGCCTTGATAGTATTTCCTATGCTAGTGGAGCAGTCTAGAAAGCACCTCATAATAATATGACCTGTAATGGACAATCATACAAACAAAATACCAAATAGATTGCAACGGTAGAGCGCTCAAAAACAATAATTAATTTGAATTGGAAGAAATAAACGATATTAATGTATTTTTTGCCAAAATTCGGCCTGAAAGGACAGTGATGCAGCAATTATGGCATGAACTTACTTTACTTTACTTTATTTTTAACCGTAATTTAAAGAATTAAATTTAAATATCTACAAACCCGCTTGTAGCATAGCTAATCTAGGCGGGTTGTATTAATTATAGTCATGTTAACTGAGCAAAAATGAAAAACGTGCGGTTATTAAATTTCAACATTAAAATCAAAATGTAAGGAGAAAGACAGTACATCTCTTATCGCTTTTAGTCGTTAGAACCTTGCTTAAATTAACTACAGACCTTTCAGGATTGAGCGAAAACATGTAAAAGGGCAACTTAGTAGTTAATCAGTTCTTTTCTGAAATACCCTACCGTTATGCGATACCCTTTGGTTCCAGTGCTTTTTCTCGAAGTGTTTTATTAACACTCCCTCTTTGGTGCCCTTCTTGTTTGGCGAGCAAAGATAGCAATGGAACAGTGAGCCACCGCAAGGGCAGTCTTCGTCTGTGCATCGTGTAAATGTATCAGGACACACTGAATCGCTCGGAACAATCGAAATATGGACGCTACCCTATATATATGATAGCAACAATAAATAAAACGTGGTCCCAAAATCAACATGGTGCGCAAATGGAGAAAGAAAGAATCGATATAAAATGATTTAATGGTTACACTTAGCCGAGAAAAGCAAGAGAATGAATGAATGAATGAATTAATGAATGACTGAATGAAAGAGAAAGAACGAACGAACGAACGAACTAACAAATGAATGAATGAAGGAATGAATGAATGAATGAATGAATGAATGACTTTATTAAGTGATATAACACTCAAGGCAACTAGAGTAGACCCTTATACAGGCTGTAATTTTGTAAAGAGGCAAGTAATTTTTGTTCTAGTTTTGCTTCTGTACCTCGCTTCTACCAAATGAGGCAGTAGTACATTCCTTTTGCAAATGGACAGAAAATTCTAATTGGCTATTTTAAAAGAGTTGAATTTGCGTATAATAATTTGAACGTCACCAGCTACAAGCCGAGGCGGGTCATGAACTGGAAGGGGATTTTCATGTTCTAAATCTTCTGAGCTGTGCATGTTTAAAAGCTCAGTAACATCACGTGCAATGCTACGCTTGTGCCGTAAATGGTTTGAGTGCAAACAATTTGTTGGCATTTACAATATCAGCTGCAAATACGTTGTAGTAATTAAAAATTACGTTTGTTTATAAAAATTTACTCGGCTTACCATCATCTCAGGAGGTTGTTAGACGAACTAAGCGGACGGAATCTAACAGAACTGGAAGCACAGAGACCGTGAAAGTCTTCTCGGTAAACAACAATATTCTTTCCTCCACAGCCACAACTGCTAAAACTGTGGCCCAAAAAATTATAGCACGCGAAAAAATTAAAGCAGTTGGGCCTTTCAAGCGTCTTAACCTAAGGTCACGTCTAAAAATGCGATCTTTAATTTCTAAATTAAAAGACGGATCTAGTAACATGTACGTGATAAAGCATTGACAGATTTGAAATCTAATTAACCAGTCTTCATGATAAGATTTCCTCCTTGTCACGTAATAAGTATAGCAAAAGACAACAACATAGAATGTGATGCCCAGTCCTTTTGGTGCACTGTGTGGTGGTTCCGGTTCATTGTGTGGTGGGTCATTCTGTGGTGGGTGCATTGTGTGGTGGGTCACGCCATGGTGGGTGAACGTTCCAAACCTATTTGCCTTAAAGTGCCACTGAAACGAAATTTTCGTACTCTCTTTTATTAGCCCACTTTGTAGTTTCAAGCGTGCTTAAAATGGTGGTAAACTTTATTTCTTTCAAATCCTAACGGAAAGTGCTTCTTTTACCTGCCGAAATCGTCTTTTTGGAGCTTAACTGTGTCCTGGCTCTGGAACCGAGTTTAAGGACCTTGTGACGTCACTGGTTGTATTCACGATGGAAGCACTAAAGATTCTCTCTTGTTTTCACTTGATTTATTCAAGATTATTCATCCTACTGTCGATACCTACTAGTTTTCTACCTTGTAATTTCTGTCCAACCTTGACAGTAAATTCACATCATAAACGTTGGAGGGCGCAAAAGAGTGTAGCTTCGCCAAAATGAATGCTGCAGATTAGAACAGCTTACTATATTTTTCGAACATCTTGAGTACTCGATTGGGGACTTCGAAGACGAGTATAGCAACAATTATATCACATCCTGAAGCCTATACACGATATGTCGTCGTCTGTTTTCAGCCTGGCTCTGTAATTTGGATTCTCACGTTTATCAAAGGTCTATTAACAAGGTTCAAATATATCCTTGCCCGGGATCCTCGCAAACTTTACTGCATTAAAAGAAGTAAGCGCCTCAGCCATCCGCACAATTACGAAGTTATGGTCCACAAGCTTTGAGTGGAGTACTTCTTTGCATACAGAGGGCATCTTTTTATGTTACTAATACGGCGTGAGAGTTGTTATGGTAGACAGAGAATATCTTTGAAAATTGTGATCAACAGCAGGGTTCGCTTTATCGCTCGATTATCGCCGCATACGTGTCAGTCAGTGTAATATAAACAAAGTGGAATTTCGCTTCTCTTTTACGCGTATCTCCCAATTACAATATTTATCACAGCCGATGGATTACTTTGAGTTCTTTAGCGCGTACTTATATCTATGATCTTCATTTAATAGTACCCAAGTTCAAAGCAATTCGTTAAAACGTGACAAGCTTTCACTCCTTTCGAAGGTTTATTTTAAAAACGGAATTCGAACCAATTTGCATATATGACTTTTCGCCGTCGACATTGTCACGCTTTCTTTCGTTTCTTGAAAACATACGTGTTGGGTCATGGCAGCTTACAGTTTCAAATTCGCGCCCTCCATGTAAAAGTAGAGGGTTTCTTTAATTGTTGATGTTGTGATAACTTGTAGGATGTAGCAGATACAACTGGATAAAGGTCACCATAACACAATCTCGTCTGCGGTGAAACTCGCAAAGCGTCTGGTTTCCTCGAAGCAAAGCGACTCGAAAACTTGAAGCGTTGTTGCTGCCATTCATGCACCAGCACTCCGGATAATATTTTCAAAAGCCGCTTTCTCTTGTTTTCAGGTCTTTTTTACTTTATGAGTGTACACATTGTTAAATTTAATGCTCGCCATTTGACTACGTGTCCCGAGCATTTAGCGATTTCAGAACTCGCACTCGCGTGCTTGCTGTCATAAATTACCTTGGAACTATTCAATTATAAAATAGACTGAAAAGCCCCAGGATCGCCTCTCCACCTCTTCATGGCTAAGGCTACTGTTAGTATCTAATTTAAAGCTCTGAGATGTCCTTAAGATGTTTTTTGGGGGGCTTCGAACAATATTCTCTTCTCCCATAATCACTCTAAATTTCCAGCGCGGCACGAGACTAATACAACCAGTGACGGCACTAGGCTGTTTTGGCCGCGCCAAGATGGCCGCCAATTTTGGGCTTAACCAGCCAACTTCGAACGGCTGAAAAAGCAGTTTTCGCTTACCGTATGCGAAAAAAAAGTCTCCAGTGTTTCCAAGTAAGGTTGAAACTTTATTACTAGGCAAAAATCTCACATACGAAAATTTCGTTTCAGTGGCACTTTAAATGTCTCACTTTAAGGACTCCTTAAAAGTCCCACTTTTAAGACTCTTTAAATGTCTCACTTTTAAGACTCCTTAAATGTCTCACTTTTAAGACTCCTTAAAAGTCCTACTTTAAGACTTCTTTTAAGTCCCACTTTTAAAACTTCTCTAAAGCCCACTTTTACGACTTCTTAAATGTTTCACTTTTAGGACTCCTTAAAAGTCCGACCTTTAAGTCTCCTTAAAAGTCCCATTTCCAGGACTTCTTAAATGTCTCACTTTTAAGACTCCCTAAAAGTCCCACTTTAAGACTCGTTAAATGTCCCATTTTTAAGATTTCTTGAATGTCTCACTATTAAGACTCCTTTAAAGTCCCACTTTTAAGAATTCTTAAAAGTCCCACTTTTACGACTTCTTAACTTCTCTACTTTTAAGACTAAAGTCTCAATTGAAGTGTCGGTATAAGTCTTATGCTCAATACTCATTCAGTGATTGTGTTGTTTTAAGTTTTCCTGAAATCCCCCCTTCTTTTAAGATTGGAAATTGCCCGTTTAAGTCTGCTTAAAATCTCCTTTAATTCGCCAAAATCAAGGCTTCTAAGTATCTTTGAAATCGATGTTTTTGTCCGCCTAAAATCCCCTTAAAATCGCGTCTTTGAAGCCTTTTAGAATCGATTTTTTTAATTCCCCTTGAAATCGCCATTTTTAATTCTAAAACCCCGATGGAATCTCCCCGCTTTGACAAGTAAAATCGTCTGGCGTTAGACAGAGCAAAATCTATAAGTCACTCTTAGGAAGTAAAGGGTTTTAGGGAGATAGGTTTTTGAAGTCCTCGTTAAAACCGTTATTTTAGAGACTTGATAAACGCCACGTTAATGGCCCCTGACAATCACTATTTTAAGACTGTGAAATTTGCCACGTTATCGGCGATTATAAAACTGGGAGTTCTGAAGGAGTATCCCTCTACTACTCTTATGGATTCTCACACGCGTTTAAAACATTTTATTTTTAAAAGATAACATCATTTAATAGTAGTATACCTGGCTCATATGAGCAGTAACCAATCAGGAGCCGAGAAAGACAATAGGCTATTGTTTCGAGAACAATAGACTCTATTGTTTTCCAAATCCAAGATGGCGGAGGTTATTTTCAACCAATCAGGAGGTGAATTAAGAATTCAAGATGGCGGTGCCCATGAAAGTCGGCCATGTTGGAAAACAGCACACCAGCCTCAACGGAGGACTGGAATCGGTCTTACAGATTTCCATGGCGACACAAATCACGCCAGGGTTTTCGCAAAAATGTCACGCAACTTCAAAATTTACGTGACTAACTTTGATAAATACGAGTTTGCTTTGGGTGGAAAATTGTCCACTGGACTCGAAGGCCTGGATCGGTCTTATCATATTTTTTCCCCTCGGACTCGAGAATCAATCTACACACATGTCATTCAAATGAGAAACAATTGTATTTATTAAAAAAATCCTAATTCTTTACAAGAGGGACCTGTGTTCAATTTGCAAACAAGGTGTGTGCGTGCTGACGAAGGGAGATGAATGTTGTTTTCTAAGTATAAAACAATATTATCATTGATCACTGCTTTCATGATAGTTGGTGGCTCCTAAAGGAGCCGTTTTGGATTTAAAGCTTTCTTCCTTACTGCTCCAGAAGTACGTCTATCCCATCCATGAGGAGCGAGATCGTCTCGTCTTGCTCGGCAACTCTTTTGAGGAGTTTTAGCTCCCTGGAATGTTTTATACATCTGTCAGGCACTCTCGCCATGAAGTTTTGGTCCAAAAGGACCACCATCGACTTGAGTCTCACTTATCCGGTAATCTTTGGTAGTGGGGATTCGTCAACTAACGAGTTGCCGGGTAGGGAGAGATCTCTCTCAACCTCCCTGAACGCTTGCGAAATTGTAGCTTCGAGTTGTTTATCGTACTCCATCGTGAGTTGTCATACTCGGAAATAAAAATGCTGAAGAATTTATACCCTTCAGCGCTTACGCAGCGCTTAATCAATTTGCCGCTTGTTTTGTTGCCGTGCACTTTAATTTTTTTCACTGCTGTTCAAAATACCGCGCGCTTTGTTCCATACACAAATAGGTGTACCCTCATATCCCTCGAACTGTGCCGGTGAGACCGAAAAAATTCTTATAACTTTTATTCTTGTTGATTCGCAGAAGTTTAAAACGCGCGACTCGATGTTTTCTAATTCTAGAATTGTTTTACGTTTGTAAATGCGGATCGGACCATTTTTTTTTTCGCAGCGCAACTTGCCGTACACTTTAATTTTTTCCACTGCTATTCAAATACCGCGCGCTTTGTTCCGTTAATGAATAGGTGTACCTACCACCCCAGGTCGGCAGTTTGAACATATTAAAAGACTCATTAAGCATTCTTTGAACCATATTCTAATCAGAAAGTATAAAAATCGTTTTCGAGCGAGACATTCAAACCGTCCGTCGACAAGCTAAGTCATGCCAAGCAGTGCGGAGAAATCTAGGGAGAGAGTAAAGAGGTGGAAGAAAGAAAATCCAGAGAAGTACAAAGAGCAGAGGAAACGATACAACAGAAAACACGCAGGTGCTAACTACGAGCGGGTAAAAACCTGGCGACGAGAGAACCCCGATCTGTACAAGGCACAGAAACAACGGGAGAAACGGGCCAAACAGCGGAAAGCAACAGAGCAGCAGCATGATTCGTCATTGGCCGGCTTTGAGTATGCTGATGAAATGGAGATAATTGTTAACATCTTCATGACAAACGTGGACCATGAGCAACCGTTAAAGGTCTTAAACTTTGACTGTGATGAGGCAATAGCTTCAGAACAGCAACAGCAGGATGCAGTAGCTGAATTTGATCTGTCTTTGCTTGACATGTAAAGGCGATAAAAACAAAACGGCTCCTTTAGGAGCCACCACATAATATGAAAGTAATGATCAACGGTATTCTAAGGCTAAAACAAATCTGGCGTGTTGTCGGTGGTTTCTTTTCCGACTGGCAGTCACATTGATATCAGTAAAGAAAAATGTGAATGAATATAGCTGAACACAATATTCATGCGCGCTCTTGCTAACGCAATTCAGCGCGCTCACAAGGATTACAAAAACCAAACTTGGCTTCAATACAACATTTATTTTATTTGCTCCATGCTTCAGCTATCTGAACTAGGTTTTCTCATAACTGAACACAGTGTTTTTATAGTTTCCGTTCACGAGCTTGCAGTAGGCACGCTGTTTCACCACAAAATGTCTGCAAACATGGCCTCTGATTTTATAAAGAAATGTATGGAAAGCGCGTAAAAAGTTGTAAATATTCGCAATCATAAAAGATTTTTTCAAAGTGTCGGACTGGGAGATTGATACCACAAGAAAAAGCAATCTGTGAAAAAAATAAACAACAATAAAACGAGTGTGGCAAACCTTTTTTAAAATCGAAGGTATATTCCATACAAACCTTATAATTTTGGTGGCGAAAACGCGTAAATCCAAAGCATAAATCTTTTCCAGAGCTAGGTACTCCATTCGCCGGACCGGACTTCGTAGTCCAAATTTCATGCAAAAACCGATGTTTGAACGCTTATTTTGCGCATTACCTTCGAAGCAAGTTATTTTCTTCAGCGGTTTCGGTATGGGTCAAACATTGCGCATATAAACAACATATTCTGTAACTCGCGTCGCTGTGATATGAGCCCGTTGATACATGAGCAGCGGTAAAAGCCACTTCATGTAAGTCTCACCGAATTGTCATAACCGAAATAGTTGGTGATGTAAGTCTTTTATGAGAAATTTATGTTAAGAATGGGTAAAATGCAAAGAACTCCGCAATTCGGTTTCTTTGTTATCAAAGAACCAGTTAAATCCAGCGTATAGGTGCTAAGTTAAAAAAATTGTGATTGAATGCTGAATAGCTTTCTCGGAAAATATGCCTCTTTCTTGAACCACTAGCAAGAATATAACGAAGTTTGGTACGAAAATAATAAAGGAAATGAGTAACAGAGGGAATTCTAGATACTCCAGTGAACCTTCAACAAGGGATAATTAAAGATGTCTGTCGCATTATTATTAAAGCAGTGTTAACTTGTGAGCATAATGCAAATTATAATGACTAACGACTGGATTTTCTGGAAATAAACAAAAGCGATTTAAACGCCTGTTTATATTTAATCATGTTGCCATAACGACCGCTTATACACCAGCTTAACTGTAAAAACCAAAGTTCGTGCTGTTAACTTGCTACCATTTTCGGCGATCAAAGGGTCTTAGAGAAAACAGTAAATGAAATACAGGTATCAACAACTGTGTTCATCCTTTAAAGTACTTACAGAAAAGAAAATGTGCATTAAAGAACTTACAGAAAAGGAAAATGTGAATTAAAGTACTTACAGAAAAGAAAATGTGAATTAAAGATCTTACAGAAAAGAAAATGTGAATTAAAGATCTTACAGAAAAGAAAATGTGAATTAAAGTACTTACGGAAAAGAAAATGTGAATCTAAAGCAGGGGCACCCCTACCTGTTTATACACAAACACACAAACACTATTGGTTGAAAAGATGTTTAATCACTCATTTTCATAATCTTATGTAACACTTATAAAGCAGTGACATTCAGTTAACGGTTAATAATGAAAACTTGTGTTCCTGTTCTTCAAGAGATAGATAGATACCGTTCTTGGATTCTGCCCCCTTCCAACCAAGCTTTGGTTTTGCCTCGGGGTTCTTGATCCACCCACTGAAAGAAATTGCACCAACGCTTAGGGCACTTTAGGAATAATCTCCCTGGATTCTTCTCTGACTGGGACATGGACATGATCAATGGACGATGGCAGTAACACTCCATGATGTGTACTGGTTTGGACAGAAAGAAGTTGTGGAGTTTATGTTTGGCTGAGTCTAAGTAATACTCTGCATTGTCCACTCCACAGTTGACATAACAATTTCGGACTGGGCACTTGAAGTACTCCCAATAACCGTACTGAGTGTTGGTCTCTTTCTTTTGTAAAGTATCGTTCACATGCACAGGGCAAGAGTACAGCATCTCTGTGCTCCCTGAGGGCGGTGGTGACGGGTTCCTAAAAGGTGCTGTAGAGGTTTGAGGAGAACTAGGCGGTAGGGGATGCCATTGCTGGGCGAGCTCATCCAGAAAGGCGTCAGGGTCAAAGATCTCCCCTTCCTCCATGACTTGTACTTC
>JAHPZR010001398.1:0-21704 GCA_019787425.1 Platygyra sinensis
CACGCACTCACGCACTCACGCACTCACGCACTCACGCACTCACGCACTCACGCACTCACGCACTCACGCACTCACGCACTCACGCACTCACGCAACTCACGCACTCACGCACTCAATTACTCACTCACTCACTCACTCACTCACTCCCTCACTCAATCGCTCCATCACTCAATCGCTCGCCCACTCGCGCGTCCGTTGATACGCGCGTTGGTTCGTTAGTTGGTTCTTACGTTCGTTCGTCCGTTCGTTTTTTCGTTTGTTTGTTCGTTTTTTCGTTCGATCGTTCGATCGCTCGATTGTTCATTCATTCAGAAAACAACACAATATAAACATCACAGAGAAAAAATAGGTGAGAAACATACCATATTAGAAAAGTGATGCGACTGCTTGTTTTCCATGTAGTCCTTAGCATTGCTATGTATATCGGAAGATAGCAACTCGCACCAAATTTTTCCGTCTGGTCGTCTGGACGCTGCGACGTTGATAGACAGACAAAGAGGGTTCTTAAGGCATTCTAGAATGCATTGAAAGTCGTCGTGTGCCGTAAATGTTCCGACTTTGGGTACATTCAGATAATGAGACTCATATTTTGTAAACATACTCTGTTTAGCCATCTGAGGATCTTTATTCTCGGTTTTTGGAAAGGCATAACCCTGTTAGGAGAGTAATTAATAACAGCAGGATAATTTGATTTTATCAAGTGAGTTTTTAATGTGAATTGGCCACCGTAAAGAGATTCTAAAGCTGACGTTTCGAGCGCTAGCCCTTCGTCGGAGCGAATCCATTCGCTTCGACGTCAGCTTTCGAATCTCTTTACGGTGGCCAACTCACATCATCAACTCACTTGATAAAACCAAATTATCCTGTAATACCCCCACCGACGCAGCACCATTGTTTCTTTAGAAACTTACCCCCTTTACTAATTAATAACAAAAGTTTAACAAATAGATTCTGAGTTGCCGAGCGTCATTTTAATAGTTGATTGCAGATGACATAAACATGGGTTAAGAAAAGAATAGGCATACACGGCGACAGCCAAGTTTTTCACTGATGGTTTTGCTACCTTTTGATGCCTTCTGTGATCAATTACTGAACAGACGAACGTAATATGAAATGCACTTGTTTTGTTTTATGAAGAAACCAAACTGTAAACATGACGACGTTATCTATGAATTTTCCCCTTAATAATCACTTGTGCCCAGGATTGAACGCAGGTATTGTTTAATTAGTACTTCATGTTTATCAGGGTTATTTGGCATTTTCCTATTACTTGATATTTGACAGAATTGTGTGTGTTTTGGTGACTTTTGAGCAATGAGGACACTTTGTGATGCTCATAATAAAAGGAATTGAATATCATTATCGTTCAATCCTGGACATATCTCCAATTAATAATAAGTAAGGACCAATCAGAGTGCGAGACTGATTCGATATTTGTATGAAGGGGCTTTTGAAAACGTCTTAATAGACAAAGTACAGCTTCAACAAAAAATAACAACAAACAAACAAACAAAACAAAAAAAACTCTCTATGTTGTGTCAATTACTGCCTTTATATTGTTCGCAAAATAATAAAATCAATTTTATAACGAAAAAAATAAAAACCAAATGTCCAAATACCGTACATCCTCGAATTAGCGCTCGGAGAAAGCGGGGCCGCCTTATTCGAGGGGGACGCATAATTGAAGGAGGGCCCTTTTAGAAATTTACGTGGTCACAAACTGAAACAATGTGCAAATCTATTACTACAATAGGAAAACCATACATCCCTGTCTGTCTCAATACTTGTGATAAGGGGGAGGGGCACCCATTCGAGGAGGGCTTTTACTTAAAATTTTGGATGATATGAGGGGTGATTATTTAAAGGTGACGCTTACTAAAGAGGGGTCAATAATTTACCGTCCTGAAGGAAAGGGATAATCTGCGTTATCCACAGGAAGGGACGGTCTGGGTCATAGAAACAAAAAAGAAACAAAAGTAAGGAAAATCAAAAGTTAATGAAAATAAAACAACTCGATTCTTATATGTGACGAACTGTACATAATCCGTTAGCCTTACTCGTCGGTAACGAAAATACATATAATAGCATTTTGTGAGAGTTTTGAAAACGAATGCTGCAGGCTCGTAAAGGATATGAGATAGCTTACCTGGTTTAACTCAAAGTTGAATTATGGTAATTTTTGTTATCTTCCATCATCAGTTTAATTAACAATTGAATTTGGAAAAAAAAAATTATTTGAAATGCGAAATAAGTGCGCGCGGGCTCAAGCTGTTACCAATGCTAAGTATTAATATAAAAGACAGCACACAATACTGTAAAGTAAACTTTGAACTATGGTAATTTTTTATCGCTCATCAAAAATTTAATTAACATTTCTAGAAATGTTTACTTTATATTTTGAGCTGTCTTTTATATTAACCTTAGTACTTAGCATTGGTAACAGCTTGAGCCCGCATTTATTCCGCACTTCAAATTATTTCTTTTTTTCCTATACGACATGAATTTTCGGATGAATGATCGAATCTATTAAAAAAAAAAAGCTTTTTTTTTCCTCTGGCAAATTATGCAAAGAGGATTGAATTAAAAATAACAATCATTACAAATAGAGGATCTTTCAATAGTAGAAGATTCGCTATCAATAGCTGTCATCTGTCATTGTGAGAGTCTCCTGAAGCTGATTCATTATATTTGTTGACTTACTATCAACAAGAGAGCAGGATTTATTGACAATAGTGGTAGAATAATGAAATCCCTTATTGCGAGGGTAAATTTTGTTCCAGTTAGATCGACGGCAGCTAAAACTTAATTTTCATGTAATGAAAAGGTCGAGAAGTATTCAAATTATGGATGATGCAATCATCGAACTTTAAACTATCCCGATGAAACGAGGTGGAATAACAGAAAATAGTGTTTCTGATGTAATTTAATGTTTTATTGATTAGAACAGCTATTTCTGTTTAAAGCGAACGCAAGCAGTCAAGGTTAAGCTGCTGTTAAAACAAAATTTCACTCATTTATCAAATGTTACTTTTGTATATAGTTTTAACTTAAAGTCTCAAAATGAAAGAGCTTACTCTTTACGAAATCTAGCAGGTGACGTGAAGATAAATCAATTAGACATGTGGTAAAGTTGTGTTTTCCGGTAACTCAGAACATATCATATTCTTGTGTATGGGATGTGAAATGTTGTTATAAAATGGTTTTGGCTGAACTATTCAAAGGTGTTAGATTGAATCACATAAAATTAAGAACAGTAACAATTTGCTTACCCTGTGTCGTAACTGCAGGCCAGTAATAACAAGTCCCTCTGAGAACAAACATGACGACTGAGAGTCGCGTTGACAGAAGACAGCGCTTCATGATCAGTTCAGTATAGAACTCCTCAGAGAAAAGATGGTATAACCGCAAGGCCGCTCACTGTCGTAATGAGTACGTGCACTTGGTCAATTTATGGCACTAAACTTCTTCAAAAGAAAGGCTACAGTCTAGGATATGTATATACGCTTGCAATGATTATTTGTAGTAACACACGGGTGATATCGGTGTGGGATATATGTGTGCCGGCCATTTGATGACGGTCGAATGAACCGGGATGAGCGGAGATATGAAAAGCGCATGTCACAAATGCGTTATTTTGTTACGCGGTGATTCAGTAACATGGAAAAAAAAATTGGATATCTGTATATTTAGAAAACAGTCCAAAGAAAATACGCTCGCTGATTGGTTAAAAATCTTGTTTCTATATAACAATTAGATTATGAGCTCCAGATTTCTTTGAGGTGATATTTGAGGTGATAGTTGATGTTCGGCCTCATCAACTATCACCTCATTAGGGAACTTAAGCAAACCACGACGACAACGACAACGGGAACGTCGCCAAACAAAAGATTTAATGAGCAGAACAATAGCTGTGCACGTGCGTTATCAATCCTTGTACATTTCGTTGCCGTTCTCTGCCAAACAGCAACGTGAAATGACCAAGTTTCGCGTATTTTGGAGAACCTGGGCCACGACGGCAAATATTTTGGATTTCCCTATGGAATTAATCGCTGGCATTACTTATTTAGTTTGAGCAGGTTTTTAGACAGATTTGCGCTCTGAACGGGTTTAGTTGCTTACGAAATTCGAGAGTAAAATTTAAATCCATATTTTGCTAGGCGTCGTCCCTGGCGTCGCCGTCGTCTGTGCTTAAGTTCCCTATTAGCGCAGGATCTGTTGACGCAATAATGGCGCGGGCAAAGATAATTTTTTTTTTTTTTTTATTTTGGTAATCAAAGTTAATAAGTTGTTTTCCTTTTTCCGTCGTTGTGTTTTTTTTTTTTCAAAGATATAGGAAACATGTTCAAATGTTTCTATCGAATTATAGAAACACTTGCAAAAGTTTCGGAGAACTCGAAAATGCTGTGAGAACACTCGCCTGCGGCTCGTATTCCCAAACAATTCTCGTTCTCGCAAACGTCCACTCGTAATTCTACCATTCGTTATATAATAACCCAAGTTATTCTCGCATTTTGATTGGTTTTCGCCTATGATCTATTAGAGGACAGATGCACGATTGACGTCATCATTACAAAGTTTTTCCCTCTGCTGTTTTAAAATGGCGAAAAGCTTTGAGAATTAGGATATAATTTACGCGACTGGGCAAAAGGTAAGGTACAAAGAAGTTTTCCCGGGGCATTTAAAAGGTTCAAGAAGCCAGAAGAACAAAGATAAAAACGTTTCTCTGTCTAGAAAAGATTTTAGAGCAGTCTCAGTCAGCAGTCGAGCGAGACTAAACCACGCAAAAAATTGGTCTTGTTTAGCCGAGAACCATTGCTTTATCTCGAATTTAACAAACCCAATAAACAAACTGCTTGTGAGATTAATTTATTTATAAAATTCAACTTTTTGCAGTATCAAAACAACT
This sequence comes from Platygyra sinensis, assembly GCA_019787425.1. Lineage (NCBI taxonomy): Eukaryota > Metazoa > Cnidaria > Anthozoa > Scleractinia > Merulinidae > Platygyra > Platygyra sinensis. The sequence continues at coordinate 4,907 of JAHPZR010001398.1, forward strand.
GTTGACGACACACTGATTGATGTCTGGAATGAAACATCAAACATCACTTCTTTTAAAATCGGTAAAATAAACACATACCCTTGCTTTCCGATGCAAATGTTCCTGTCCATTTCAGGGCACAGCAGGGAGTTAAGCATAGCTAACCACAGCTCACGGCCGGCAGTATCGCAGCTAAAATGTGTCTCCGCGACACTGTATCAAACTGATTTGAGAATCACCTACCACAGAACACGGCAAAAATCCCCACCGTCATTTAAACTCCTTTCCGATTCAAAACTCGAATCAAATGGCCTCTAGGTTGACTGCAACCAGAAGTTTTCCAACGGTATTTTTTCAACTCCTGCAAGTTTCCAAGCAACGTCCAAGCTTTTCGGCTCCCATGGCTGCTCTGATGACAAAAACTGACTTGACTTTTCCAGCATTTTCTTCAATGTTTTTAAATTTCGCCATTCAATTCTGCTTTTGCTGTAAGTTCTCATTCCACGAGAAGCGACGCTCGTGTTAGGTTTGACAGTGGCGTGATTTTTCTCGACTAAACACAATTGTTTGCTACTCATTGTAACCAATGAAATTGCTTCATTTTGTATAGATCACAGATTACGTCAAATGGCTTTTTTTTTCCAAAGTGGACAAAGGCGGGGCAAAGGCCAGCTTTCGCGTTATGTTGAAGTATTTTGAAATAAACAAAAGCTTTATGTGTAGTAATTTGTTTCGTAATTATATAAAACAAATAGATTTCATGTTGCCGTGCGTCTGTTCAGTAATAGATCACAGAAGACGTCAAAATGTGGTAAGAACATCAGTGACACACTCGGCTACGCCTCGCGTGCCACTTTTTTTGTTCTTAGCACATTTTGACGTCATCTGTAATCTACTACTGAACAGACGCACGGTAGCATGGAATCTATTTGTTAAATTGAAACACGTCTTTCGTTCCGAACGGCAAGAGAGGAGTAACTCTGGAGGTAGTCTACAATTCCAAATGGATTTTCTGGAAAATTACATTTTCATTTGACTTTCAACCGAAATTTGCCGATTTTTTTGAAATATGGTAAGCATCCTTCATCTAACCCGACGTTTTTCTTTACTAAGTTTACCAACTCTTTCATTCTGGGTATAGCTTCCGTCCACACACATCCGGATATTTTCAAATCCGATGACGTAGCAAATTCGTGTCCAGTTTCTTACCGAACAATAAACCAATATAGCGGCACAACAGAAACAAAAGAGCATATTCGCCGCCACTATCGCGCGCTTTATAGCGCAAGCTCTGGACATATTTTATTGCAGAAGAGCCCTAGGTACTTGAGGGATTCCGGATATCATGGGATGCGTGTGGAGAGGGGAATTCTATTTGAATACAGATTGTTAATTGAGGATTCGGGTCTGGGGCGAGACTTGTACTGTACCGATTTTACCTTATACGTTTGCTAGTCCAAGGTAGCGTCGACATTGTTAAATGCCATCGCCTTTGAATGTATTGAGTGCCGTTTATTTTCTGACTCGAACTCTTGATTTCACTGGCTGCAACGGAAAGCGATGGAACTCTTACACAGTGTGATAAGATGCAGATCTAGCTAGACAGCAGTAGTAACTCCCTGCGGAACCATGCGCCCAATGGCAGGCAGAGAACCAATTTTCTTTTTTTTTTTTTTTTTTGGTTGAGATAAATTTGTGTTTCGAATTCCAAGCCGTCAGAAATCTTTTGTTTAAATTATTCTTGAGAGACAATGGATATGGCACCATGAATCTGGAAAATTATTTCCAGTCGGTTAACCAGTCGAAAGCTGCTACAAACGTCATTACATTGCCGGAGCTCCTACGTGCCAAGGAGCCCAATACCTTGGAAATGCATTAACCCATCGATATAAATCGATATAAATAAGTTCGACAGTCACTTGCGACTGTCCGTACGTCGGACCGCCACTTGCACTCCGCATGCGCGAGCTGAACCCGATACATTGAGAAAAAAAAAAAGAAAATTGTGTTCTCTGCCTGCCATTGGGCGCCCGATGGTCCGCAGGAGTTACTACTGCTGTCTAGCTAGATCTGCATCTTATCACACTGTGTAAGAGTTCCATCGCTTTCCGTTGCAGCCAGTGAAATCAAGAGTTCGAGTCAGAAAATAAACGGCACTCAATACATTCAAAGGCGATGGCATTTAACAATGTCGACGCTACCTTGGACTAGCAAACGTATAAGGTAAAATCGGTACAGTACAAGTCTCGCCCCAGACCCGAATCCTCAATTAACAATCTGTATTCAAATAGAATTCCCCTCTCCACACGCATCCCATGATATCCGGAATCCCTCAAGTACCTAGGGCTCTTCTGCAATAAAATATGTCCAGAGCTTGCGCTATAAAGCGCGCGATAGTGGCGGCGAATATGCTCTTTTGTTTCTGTTGTGCCGCTATATTGGTTTATTGTTCGGTAAGAAACTGGACACGAATTTGCTACGTCATCGGATTTGAAAATATCCGGATGTGTGTGGACGGAAGCTATACCCAGAATGAAAGAGTTGGTAAACTTAGTAAAGAAAAACGTCGGGTTAGATGAAGGATGCTTACCATATTTCAAAAAAATCGGCAAATTTCGGTTGAAAGTCAAATGAAAATGTAATTTTCCAGAAAATCCATTTGGAATTGTAGACTACCTCCAGAGTTACTCCTCTCTTGCCGTTCGGAACGAAAGACGTGTTTCAATTTAACAAATAGATTCCATGCTACCGTGCGTCCTGTTCAGTAGTAGATTACAGATGACGTCAAAATGTGCTAAGAACAAAAAAAGTGGCACGCGAGGCGTAGCCGAGTGTGTCACTGATGTTCTTACCACATTTTGACGTCTTCTGTGATCTATTACTGAACAGACGCACGGCAACATGAAATCTATTTGTTTTATATAATTACGAAACAAATTACTACACATAAAGCTTTTGTTTATTTCAAAATACTTCAACATAACGCGAAAGCTGGCCTTTGCCCCGCCTTTGTCCACTTTGGAAAAAAAAGCCATTTGACGTAATCTGTGATCTATACAAAATGAAGCAATTTCATTGGTTACAATGAGTAGCAAACAATTGTGTTTAGTCGAGAAAAATCACGCCACTGTCAAACCTAACACGAGCGTCGCTTCTCGTGGAATGAGAACTTACAGCAAAAGCAGAATTGAATGGCGAAATTTAAAAACATTGAAGAAAATGCTGGAAAAGTCAAGTCAGTTTTTGTCATCAGAGCAGCCATGGGAGCCGAAAAGCTTGGACGTTGCTTGGAAACTTGCAGGAGTTGAAAAAATACCGTTGGAAAACTTCTGGTTGCAGTCAACCTAGAGGCCATTTGATTCGAGTTTTGAATCGGAAAGGAGTTTAAATGACGGTGGGGATTTTTGCCGTGTTCTGTGGTAGGTGATTCTCAAATCAGTTTGATACAGTGTCGCGGAGACACATTTTAGCTGCGATACTGCCGGCCGTGAGCTGTGGTTAGCTATGCTTAACTCCCTGCTGTGCCCTGAAATGGACAGGAACATTTGCATCGGAAAGCAAGGGTATGTGTTTATTTTACCGATTTTAAAAGAAGTGATGTTTGATGTTTCATTCCAGACATCAATCAGTGTGTCGTCAACAGTTGTTTTGATACTGCAAAAAGTTGAATTTTATAAATAAATTAATCTCACAAGCAGTTTGTTTATTGGGTTTGTTAAATTCGAGATAAAGCAATGGTTCTCGGCTAAACAAGACCAATTTTTTGCGTGGTTTAGTCTCGCTCGACTGCTGACTGAGACTGCTCTAAAATCTTTTCTAGACAGAGAAACGTTTTTATCTTTGTTCTTCTGGCTTCTTGAACCTTTTAAATGCCCCGGGAAAACTTCTTTGTACCTTACCTTTTGCCCAGTCGCGTAAATTATATCCTAATTCTCAAAGCTTTTCGCCATTTTAAAACAGCAGAGGGAAAAACTTTGTAATGATGACGTCAATCGTGCATCTGTCCTCTAATAGATCATAGGCGAAAACCAATCAAAATGCGAGAATAACTTGGGTTATTATATAACGAATGGTAGAATTACGAGTGGACGTTTGCGAGAACGAGAATTGTTTGGGAATACGAGCCGCAGGCGAGTGTTCTCACAGCATTTTCGAGTTCTCCGAAACTTTTGCAAGTGTTTCTATAATTCGATAGAAACATTTGAACATGTTTCCTATATCTTTGAAAAAAAAAAAACACAACGACGGAAAAAGGAAAACAACTTATTAACTTTGATTACCAAAATAAAAAAAAAAAAAAATTATCTTTGCCCGCGCCATTATTGCGTCAACAGATCCTGCGCTAATAGGGAACTTAAGCACAGACGACGGCGACGCCAGGGACGACGCCTAGCAAAAATATGGATTTAAATTTTACTCTCGAATTTCGTAAGCAACTAAACCCGTTCAGAGCGCAAATCTGTCTAAAAACCTGCTCAAACTAAATAAGTAATGCCAGCGATTAATTCCATAGGGAAATCCAAAATATTTGCCGTCGTGGCCCAGGTTCTCCAAAATACGCGAAACTTGGTCATTTCACGTTGCTGTTTGGCAGAGAACGGCAACGAAATGTACAAGGATTGATAACGCACGTGCACAGCTATTGTTCTGCTCATTAAATCTTTTGTTTGGCGACGTTCCCGTTGTCGTTGTCGTCGTGGTTTGCTTAAGTTCCCTAATGAGGTGATAGTTGATGAGGCCGAACATCAACTATCACCTCAAATATCACCTCAAAGAAATCTGGAGCTCATAATCTAATTGTTATATAGAAACAAGATTTTTAACCAATCAGCGAGCGTATTTTCTTTGGACTGTTTTCTAAATATACAGATATCCAATTTTTTTTTCCATGTTACTGAATCACCGCGTAACAAAATAACGCATTTGTGACATGCGCTTTTCATATCTCCGCTCATCCCGGTTCATTCGACCGTCATCAAATGGCCGGCACACATATATCCCACACCGATATCACCCGTGTGTTACTACAAATAATCATTGCAAGCGTATATACATATCCTAGACTGTAGCCTTTCTTTTGAAGAAGTTTAGTGCCATAAATTGACCAAGTGCACGTACTCATTACGACAGTGAGCGGCCTTGCCGGTTATACCATCTTTTCTCTGAGGAGTTCTATACTGAACTGATCATGAAGCGCTGTCTTCTGTCAACGCGACTCTCAGTCGTCATGTTTGTTCTCAGAGGGACTTGTTATTACTGGCCTGCAGTTACGACACAGGGTAAGCAAATTGTTACTGTTCTTAATTTTATGTGATTCAATCTAACACCTTTGAATAGTTCAGCCAAAACCATTTTATAACAACATTTCACATCCCATACACAAGAATATGATATGTTCTGAGTTACCGGAAAACACAACTTTACCACATGTCTAATTGATTTATCTTCACGTCACCTGCTAGATTTCGTAAAGAGTAAGCTCTTTCATTTTGAGACTTTAAGTTAAAACTATATACAAAAGTAACATTTGATAAATGAGTGAAATTTTGTTTTAACAGCAGCTTAACCTTGACTGCTTGCGTTCGCTTTAAACAGAAATAGCTGTTCTAATCAATAAAACATTAAATTACATCAGAAACACTATTTTCTGTTATTCCACCTCGTTTCATCGGGATAGTTTAAAGTTCGATGATTGCATCATCCATAATTTGAATACTTCTCGACCTTTTCATTACATGAAAATTAAGTTTTAGCTGCCGTCGATCTAACTGGAACAAAATTTACCCTCGCAATAAGGGATTTCATTATTCTACCACTATTGTCAATAAATCCTGCTCTCTTGTTGATAGTAAGTCAACAAATATAATGAATCAGCTTCAGGAGACTCTCACAATGACAGATGACAGCTATTGATAGCGAATCTTCTACTATTGAAAGATCCTCTATTTGTAATGATTGTTATTTTTAATTCAATCCTCTTTGCATAATTTGCCAGAGGAAAAAAAAAGCTTTTTTTTTTTAATAGATTCGATCATTCATCCGAAAATTCATGTCGTATAGGAAAAAAAGAAATAATTTGAAGTGCGGAATAAATGCGGGCTCAAGCTGTTACCAATGCTAAGTACTAAGGTTAATATAAAAGACAGCTCAAAATATAAAGTAAACATTTCTAGAAATGTTAATTAAATTTTTGATGAGCGATAAAAAATTACCATAGTTCAAAGTTTACTTTACAGTATTGTGTGCTGTCTTTTATATTAATACTTAGCATTGGTAACAGCTTGAGCCCGCGCGCACTTATTTCGCATTTCAAATAATTTTTTTTTTTCCAAATTCAATTGTTAATTAAACTGATGATGGAAGATAACAAAAATTACCATAATTCAACTTTGAGTTAAACCAGGTAAGCTATCTCATATCCTTTACGAGCCTGCAGCATTCGTTTTCAAAACTCTCACAAAATGCTATTATATGTATTTTCGTTACCGACGAGTAAGGCTAACGGATTATGTACAGTTCGTCACATATAAGAATCGAGTTGTTTTATTTTCATTAACTTTTGATTTTCCTTACTTTTGTTTCTTTTTTGTTTCTATGACCCAGACCGTCCCTTCCTGTGGATAACGCAGATTATCCCTTTCCTTCAGGACGGTAAATTATTGACCCCTCTTTAGTAAGCGTCACCTTTAAATAATCACCCCTCATATCATCCAAAATTTTAAGTAAAAGCCCTCCTCGAATGGGTGCCCCCTCCCCCTTATCACAAGTATTGAGACAGACAGGGATGTATGGTTTTCCTATTGTAGTAATAGATTTGCACATTGTTTCAGTTTGTGACCACGTAAATTTCTAAAAGGGCCCTCCTTCAATTATGCGTCCCCCTCGAATAAGCGGCCCCGCTTTCTCCGAGCGCTAATTCGAGGATGTACGGTATTTGGACATTTGGTTTTTATTTTTTTCGTTATAAAATTGATTTTATTATTTTGCGAACAATATAAAGGCAGTAATTGACACAACATAGAGAGTTTTTTTTGTTTTGTTTGTTTGTTTGTTGTTATTTTTTGTTGAAGCTGTACTTTGTCTATTAAGACGTTTTCAAAAGCCCCTTCATACAAATATCGAATCAGTCTCGCACTCTGATTGGTCCTTACTTATTATTAATTGGAGATATGTCCAGGATTGAACGATAATGATATTCAATTCCTTTTATTATGAGCATCACAAAGTGTCCTCATTGCTCAAAAGTCACCAAAACACACACAATTCTGTCAAATATCAAGTAATAGGAAAATGCCAAATAACCCTGATAAACATGAAGTACTAATTAAACAATACCTGCGTTCAATCCTGGGCACAAGTGATTATTAAGGGGAAAATTCATAGATAACGTCGTCATGTTTACAGTTTGGTTTCTTCATAAAACAAAACAAGTGCATTTCATATTACGTTCGTCTGTTCAGTAATTGATCACAGAAGGCATCAAAAGGTAGCAAAACCATCAGTGAAAAACTTGGCTGTCGCCGTGTATGCCTATTCTTTTCTTAACCCATGTTTATGTCATCTGCAATCAACTATTAAAATGACGCTCGGCAACTCAGAATCTATTTGTTAAACTTTTGTTATTAATTAGTAAAGGGGGTAAGTTTCTAAAGAAACAATGGTGCTGCGTCGGTGGGGGTATTACAGGATAATTTGGTTTTATCAAGTGAGTTGATGATGTGAGTTGGCCACCGTAAAGAGATTCGAAAGCTGACGTCGAAGCGAATGGATTCGCTCCGACGAAGGGCTAGCGCTCGAAACGTCAGCTTTAGAATCTCTTTACGGTGGCCAATTCACATTAAAAACTCACTTGATAAAATCAAATTATCCTGCTGTTATTAATTACTCTCCTAACAGGGTTATGCCTTTCCAAAACCGAGAATAAAGATCCTCAGATGGCTAAACAGAGTATGTTTACAAAATATGAGTCTCATTATCTGAATGTACCCAAAGTCGGAACATTTACGGCACACGACGACTTTCAATGCATTCTAGAATGCCTTAAGAACCCTCTTTGTCTGTCTATCAACGTCGCAGCGTCCAGACGACCAGACGGAAAAATTTGGTGCGAGTTGCTATCTTCCGATATACATAGCAATGCTAAGGACTACATGGAAAACAAGCAGTCGCATCACTTTTCTAATATGGTATGTTTCTCACCTATTTTTTCTCTGTGATGTTTATATTGTGTTGTTTTCTGAATGAATGAACAATCGAGCGATCGAACGATCGAACGAAAAAACGAACAAACAAACGAAAAAACGAACGGACGAACGAACGTAAGAACCAACTAACGAACCAACGCGCGTATCAACGGACGCGCGAGTGGGCGAGCGATTGAGTGATGGAGCGATTGAGTGAGGGAGTGAGTGAGTGAGTGAGTGAGTGAGTAATTGAGTGCGTGAGTGCGTGAGTGCGTGAGTGCGTGAGTGCGTGAGTGCGTGAGTGCGTGAGTGCGTGAGTGCGTGAGTGCGTGAGTGCGTGAGTGCGTGAGTGCGTGAGTGCGTGAGTGCGTGAGTGCGTGAGTGCGTGAGTGCGTGAGTGCGTGAGTGCGTGAGTGCGTGAGTGCGTGAGTGCGTGAGTGCGTGAGTGCGTGAGTGCGTGAGTGCGTGAGTGCGTGAGTGCGTGAGTGCGTGAGTGCGTGAGTGCGTGAGTGCGTGAGTGCGTGAGTGCGTGAGTGCGTGAGTGCGTGAGTGCGTGAGTGCGTGAGTGCGTGAGTGCGTGAGTGCGTGAGTGCGTGAGTGCGTGAGTGCGTGAGTGCGTGAGTGCGTGAGTGCGTGAGTGCGTGAGTGCGTGAGTGCGTGAGTGCGTGGGCGAGTGAGCGAGTGAGCGAGTGAGTGAGTGGGCAGCTGAGCCTTAAACAAAAGCGGCTAAGGAGAATATTGAGTAGTCAGCAAGGGTTTGCCGCTCTCGTAACTTCTCTTGGGGCCTCAGTTCCTATAGTTGTCGGCTTTACCGCTTGAAAGAAGCTCGAGGATAAAAAGTCACACTAGCAACGCAGGCTATTGCATTCTAAATAAAAGTATACTACTCGCAAATTTGAAACGATTTTTTTGAAATATATATTTCTTTGCTCTTATTCCAGCTACCTTGTTTTTCATCGCCATGTCAAAACGGAGGCACCTGTGTGCCTAATCATAAAAATGGAACATTTGAATGCCGTTGTGGAAATGGTTTGGTCGGAAAATATTGCGAAAGACGCGCAGAGTCGTGCAAAGAAGTTTATGATCTATACAAGTGAGTCATACTGATAATAGAGTACAGTAGGACTTCATAAGGGGTATTGCACGGGCCTATAAACGAAATAATTTATATTCTGGATAGCGTGGAGGAATAAGCTTTAGCGGTTATGATCGAATTGCGTTTTCTAAATCTTTAAAAAATCATGACAAATTGAATTATAGGTATATCAGGGGGGCTTATATCCGTGAGGTTTATCATCGGAAGTAGTATTTTGTTTACAGGGAGGTGGGCCTATGACTGGATAGAAAGGTAGAGTCTGCTTATAAGCCAAATGGTCCATCAGGCCGAAGCTTTTCGCAGCGGGAAGGAACGCCTGATACAGTTACTTGACTATTCGTCCTCCTTCCCTTGATTAAATATCTGTCAGTGAGAATGTCGGCGATGCCATGAGATAAGAATGAATAAATCAGAATTACAAAGAGTATCAGTGAGTTTTTGACTGAACATTGCACTTTGCCACATTGTGGCAGTCTTTTCTCGTAATCTTGTGAGGCACACAAGGTAAAGCTAACATCTTTTCCATCTGACCCAGCTCTCCACTAGTCGAGTCAACAAAATGGAAATTGCATTATTTCATTTTGAATAATTTTGATGTGATATCAAATTAATATTTGTTACTAAACTTAAAAGTTAACAAACATCTTAACGGTATCGTTAACTGTTTTTTTTTTTTTTTTTTTTTTTTTTTTTAATTTCAACTATTAAATGGGGTACATAATAATGAGAGATATTCTCATTAAGTATGTTTAAGCTTTTGAATGTACTGTTTGCACGATTTGACTTGCAGAAACCCCTATTTAAAATTAACAGTATACAAAACACGTTCTAAAAACAAAGGTGATATTCTAAAATAGCGGAAACCTGTCAAATATTGCCGTTTTTAGTTTATTTTTGACCAAATTCCTATTTTTGTGTTTTCGCATTGCGAATTTTGCTCTAGTTGTGTCCAATTTTACCACACTGTGACATATATGAGTAAAATCTGTTAACCTAACGCAAATTTTGACATTCTCTCCCATGGTATTGTCAAAAAACCCTTAAAAGACTATATTTTTACCCGAAGTAAAGCGTTTGAGTAAAAACTGATCGTTTTTTGGAAATTTATTACACGAAATATTTGACTGAAAATCTTGCAAATTCGAATCTGATTTACTGATAGAAGCAAAATGTCGATGGAAATTTCCAGCGCTGCAGTCCTGATCAGCCGAGAGGTCTTGCGAATTTGTTGCCATGAGCTCTATAGTTCTGTTGGATCCGGTGAAACGCTCTTTTTCCATACCAGTTCGGAAAAGTGGTCCACGCTGACTGTTTAGCCGAGGGGCGCATTTAACCTAGAAGGGCAAGAATTCAGATCATTTACAATTTAGATGCAAAGCCGCCTATGCCCAATTGCTCACTCGACTTAAATTAAAATTTAGACGTTTAGTTGAATTCATTATATTAATTGCAAAGAGCTGGTACATAGAGCATGCTTGTGGTAACAAGTCATTAATCCCAAAGGTGAACTGACTAAAGAAACTATGTTTAAACAATTACCTTCAACTTTTGGTCACCAACGTCTGTTCACGCGAGAGATAGAGATGTTAGAAACTTCTCCGAAGTCCTGGCCTTCTCTATTCTTCAGTTGTTTGTTGTTCTTGAAAATGAACACTTTCGCATCGTCTTCTCGTACAAGACACCATTTTATTTCAGATGGACCTAAACTCCGCCGGGTTGCTGTCATTATAGTAGACTGTATGTTGTTTTTAGTTGAATGAACGGACTAGAGGTTAACTCAATAATATGCAGCACAACAGAATTCCATTATCGATCATATTGCAATAGAGAACTATTGTATTGGCGAATGTATGCCAAACAAAGGGGCCAAGTAAAAACGGGAAACGTGACTTGCGGTTAAAGTTATCATATCGTCGTTAACATACCGATATTTTAAGACTGACCAAAGGGAGATTAGCGGTACCACAAGTTATATAGAACACGCGAGAAATGTCGGTCTCAGTTCCAATTATATTATTTTACAAAATGCTGAGGTAGAAAGGATATATGACATTCCGATTTCTTAGTGATTCAGAGACAAGACTTACACGATATATCTTTCGCTGATAGTAAGGAAACGAAGAGAAAGCCAAGTTGCAATGGTTTAACTGAGGGCGTGAAGAGAGAAAAGGCCACGTAGTCTATCTAATGTGCTGATTTGATATGGAGCAGTAGCCATACCTTGTTTAAGGCTTCCGATGCTGAAGTGGGGGAGGACGAAAACAAAAAAAAAAGATGGAAAAAGCTTTGATAGCCCTCCGACAAGCGAATGATTTTAGCAAATCAGTGAACGCGTCGAAACCAGTCCTTTAAACACAAGCGAAATTTTCGAGTCACTGCCATGCACTGCAGCATTTCAGCGAAAATGAAGAAGACAGACCGTTAGATACGGCTGGCCAAGACGGAGACGAGGATACTGGTCGTTTTGCTTTAGAAAGTTCGAACGATGAAGGAGGATCTTCAGTACGGGGTAAGTCAAGTTTATGTAAGCTTTTAATTAGATATCAATGCAATGAATTTAGTTTATGGCTGTATAATTTCAGAGACCAGCAAAGGGGCCGGTATGATTGCTAACTAATGTGATACACTGTAATTTTCAGTAGAAGCAACTCTAAAAAAACCGCTTGTCTCTGTAGGTTGCATCCACAGCCTGCGCATTATATTAATTTTCTTCATGTTATGTCTAGGCCCGCTATATTGCTGCCAATGAATCCGGAATTTTCCAAATAGCGTTAGCTTAGAATTTAATTGTACACTGCGGCTTAATGACCGTCAGTCGGTCATACAGGGAAGAGGCCCGGCGGTCAAGAGTCACGAAAATAAGCAAGTAAGATGCTCTTTTTAATAACCTGTTCTTACACTAGAAACACTCAAGTGTGTTAAGGCTGTAGTGTTTCAACAAAGCAAAATCGGGAATGGCTCCATATTGCAAATCCCACCGACCTAAGTTACCCTGCATAGAAGGCTCTAACCATTCGAAGGACTTGCTTCTAAAGAATGGAGTGGGTAAAATCACGAAATTAATCATGAGTGCGCTAATGTCAACAGTAAAATAATATTTATTAACAATTATTTAGTACACCAGAACTTTATATAGGCACTAAAAATCGGACTTATAATATATCACAAAGAACATAGAACATTACTGGCGTACAACTTATAATAATGTCTACGTTACTGTCGAATTTTCATCAGATCTCAACATATTCACCTTTACAGTATTTTTTTTTGCAATACTTTGCAGAAGACAGTCACGTTATTGAAATGTGGCTTTATGGCTAAAAAGACATATTTTGAGAAACATGAGTGCTAGATGTCAAAGTTTTGGATTACCCATTTCTGGTTGATCAGTTATAGCTTATTCAAATGAGTGGTACAAAGATGGTTTCGCTCTCTGAGCCGAGCGTAAACCAAGCGTTAGATTGGCGATGTATACAGTTCTTCTGAATCGCTTGGCAGTTTGTAATCGACATATCATAGTTTGAATTGGATGGGATGTTTAGATTTCCTTAAATTTAACTGAGAAAAAAATATCAGAATGCCCGTCATTTAGTGATTTGCAGAGGGTCGCACAGGGTTTCCGTGAAACGTGAATTTAGGAAATCATTCTTCGTGACTCGTGAACTGAACGTTTTGCGTGACCTGTGAAGAACCTTATAATTATTAACAGATATTCGTGATTTTACCCACTCCATTCTTTAGAAGCAAGTCCTTCGAATGGTTAGAGCCTTCTATGCAGGGTAACTTAGGTCGGTGGGATTTGCAATATGGAGCCATTCCCGATTTTGCTTTGTTGAAACACTACAGCCTTAACACACTTGAGTGTTTCTAGTGTAAGAACAGGTTATTAAAAAGAGCATCTTACTTGCTTATTTTCGTGACTCTTGACCGCCGGGCCTCTTCCCTGTATGACCGACTGACGGTCATTAAGCCGCAGTGTACAATTAAATTCTAAGCTAACGCTATTTGGAAAATTCCGGATTCATTGGCAGCAATATAGCGGGCCTAGACATAACATGAAGAAAATTAATATAATGCGCAGGCTGTGGATGCAACCTACAGAGACAAGCGGTTTTTTTTAGAGTTGCTTCTACTGAAAATTACAGTGTATCACAATTAGTTAGCAATCATACCGGCCCCTTTGCTGGTCTCTGAAATTATACAGCCATAAACTAAATTCATTGCATTGATATCTAATTAAAAGCTTACATAAACTTGACTTACCCCGTACTGAAGATCCTCCTTCATCGTTCGAACTTTCTAAAGCAAAACGACCAGTATCCTCGTCTCCGTCTTGGCCAGCCGTATCTAACGGTCTGTCTTCTTCATTTTCGCTGAAATGCTGCAGTGCATGGCAGTGACTCGAAAATTTCGCTTGTGTTTAAAGGACTGGTTTCGACGCGTTCACTGATTTGCTAAAATCATTCGCTTGTCGGAGGGCTATCAAAGCTTTTTCCATCTTTTTTTTTTGTTTTCGTCCTCCCCACTTCAGCATCGGAAGCCTTAAACAAGGTATGGCTACTGCTCCATATCAAATCAGCACATTAGATAGACTACGTGGCCTTTTCTCTCTTCACGCCCTCAGTTAAACCATTGCAACTTGGCTTTCTCTTCGTTTCCTTACTATCAGCGAAAGATATATCGTGTAAGTCTTGTCTCTGAATCACTAAGAAATCGGAATGTCATATATCCTTTCTACCTCAGCATTTTGTAAAATAATATAATTGGAACTGAGACCGACATTTCTCGCGTGTTCTATATAACTTGTGGTACCGCTAATCTCCCTTTGGTCAGTCTTAAAATATCGGTATGTTAACGACGATATGATAACTTTAACCGCAAGTCACGTTTCCCGTTTTTACTTGGCCCCTTTGTTTGGCATACATTCGCCAATACAATAGTTCTCTATTGCAATATGATCGATAATGGGAATTCTGTTGTGCTGCATATTATTGAGTTAACCTCTAGTCCGTTCATTCAACTAAAAACAACATACAGTCTACTATAATGACAGCAACCCGGCGGAGTTTAGGTCCATCTGAAATAAAATGGTGTCTTGTACGAGAAGACGATGCGAAAGTGTTCATTTTCAAGAACAACAAACAACTGAAGAATAGAGAAGGCCAGGACTTCGGAGAAGTTTCTAACATCTCTATCTCTCGCGTGAACAGACGTTGGTGACCAAAAGTTGAAGGTAATTGTTTAAACATAGTTTCTTTAGTCAGTTCACCTTTGGGATTAATGACTTGTTACCACAAGCATGCTCTATGTACCAGCTCTTTGCAATTAATATAATGAATTCAACTAAACGTCTAAATTTTAATTTAAGTCGAGTGAGCAATTGGGCATAGGCGGCTTTGCATCTAAATTGTAAATGATCTGAATTCTTGCCCTTCTAGGTTAAATGCGCCCCTCGGCTAAACAGTCAGCGTGGACCACTTTTCCGAACTGGTATGGAAAAAGAGCGTTTCACCGGATCCAACAGAACTATAGAGCTCATGGCAACAAATTCGCAAGACCTCTCGGCTGATCAGGACTGCAGCGCTGGAAATTTCCATCGACATTTTGCTTCTATCAGTAAATCAGATTCGAATTTGCAAGATTTTCAGTCAAATATTTCGTGTAATAAATTTCCAAAAAACGATCAGTTTTTACTCAAACGCTTTACTTCGGGTAAAAATATAGTCTTTTAAGGGTTTTTTGACAATACCATGGGAGAGAATGTCAAAATTTGCGTTAGGTTAACAGATTTACTCATATATGTCACAGTGTGGTAAAATTGGACACAACTAGAGCAAAATTCGCAATGCGAAAACACAAAAATAGGAATTTGGTCAAAAATAAACTAAAAACGGCAATATTTGACAGGTTTCCGCTATTTTAGAATATCACCTTTGTTTTTAGAACGTGTTTTGTATACTGTTAATTTTAAATAGGGGTTTCTGCAAGTCAAATCGTGCAAACAGTACATTCAAAAGCTTAAACATACTTAATGAGAATATCTCTCATTATTATGTACCCCATTTAATAGTTGAAATTAAAAAAAAAAAAAAAAAAAAAAAAAAAAACAGTTAACGATACCGTTAAGATGTTTGTTAACTTTTAAGTTTAGTAACAAATATTAATTTGATATCACATCAAAATTATTCAAAATGAAATAATGCAATTTCCATTTTGTTGACTCGACTAGTGGAGAGCTGGGTCAGATGGAAAAGATGTTAGCTTTACCTTGTGTGCCTCACAAGATTACGAGAAAAGACTGCCACAATGTGGCAAAGTGCAATGTTCAGTCAAAAACTCACTGATACTCTTTGTAATTCTGATTTATTCATTCTTATCTCATGGCATCGCCGACATTCTCACTGACAGATATTTAATCAAGGGAAGGAGGACGAATAGTCAAGTAACTGTATCAGGCGTTCCTTCCCGCTGCGAAAAGCTTCGGCCTGATGGACCATTTGGCTTATAAGCAGACTCTACCTTTCTATCCAGTCATAGGCCCACCTCCCTGTAAACAAAATACTACTTCCGATGATAAACCTCACGGATATAAGCCCCCCTGATATACCTATAATTCAATTTGTCATGATTTTTTAAAGATTTAGAAAACGCAATTCGATCATAACCGCTAAAGCTTATTCCTCCACGCTATCCAGAATATAAATTATTTCGTTTATAGGCCCGTGCAATACCCCTTATGAAGTCCTACTGTACTCTATTATCAGTATGACTCACTTGTATAGATCATAAACTTCTTTGCACGACTCTGCGCGTCTTTCGCAATATTTTCCGACCAAACCATTTCCACAACGGCATTCAAATGTTCCATTTTTATGATTAGGCACACAGGTGCCTCCGTTTTGACATGGCGATGAAAAAACAAGGTAGCTGGAATAAGAGCAAAGAAATATATATTTCAAAAAAATCGTTTCAAATTTGCGAGTAGTATACTTTTATTTAGAATGCAATAGCCTGCGTTGCTAGTGTGACTTTTTATCCTCGAGCTTCTTTCAAGCGGTAAAGCCGACAACTATAGGAACTGAGGCCCCAAGAGAAGTTACGAGAGCGGCAAACCCTTGCTGACTACTCAATATTCTCCTTAGCCGCTTTTGTTTAAGGCTCAGCTGCCCACTCACTCACTCGCTCACTCGCTCACTCGCCCACGCACTCACGCACTCACGCACTCACGCACTCACGCACTCACGCTCACGCACTCACGCACTCACGCACTCACGCACTCACGCACTCACGCACTCACGCACTCACGCACTCACGCACTCACGCACTCACGCACTCACGCACTCACGCACTCACGCACTCACGCACTCACGCACTCACGCACTCACGCACTCACGCACTCACGCACTCACGCACTCACGCACCTCACGCACTCACGCACTCACGCACTCACGCACTCACGCACTTCCCACTCACGCACTCACGCACTCACGCACTCACGCACTCACGCACTCACGCACTCACGCACACGTCACGCACTCAC
>JAHPZR010001399.1:0-2500 GCA_019787425.1 Platygyra sinensis
ATCCTTCTGATTAGCTGATGCCCAAGTTGGTGTTTGCCTGTGAATCGTTAATGTCGATCCTTGGGTTTAAGGCTATGAAGGGGTTACAGGCTTTCCCATCTCACCGCTTAAAGAATCCTGGGATACTAACGTCTGGCCGACTCACTATCTACAATAACTGCGTTGCCAGCGTGGTTGTCCTGATAGTGTAGTGGTCATCACACCCGACCGGTGTTCAGGGGGACGTGGGTTCAAATCCCGCTCAGGGCAATTCTTTCTTCTTCTTCATTCATAATAATTAATCAATTGATTTACGGGATGGGTTTCTCTTCTTCAATCATTGCTATATATATATATATATATATATATATATATATATATATATATATATATATATATATATATATATATATATATATAACTTCAGGTGAGTTCCACACTGATAAATCCAGAATAGTGCTCAACAATAATGGAGCGGTAATAACAATGTGTATCTACTCAATGTTGTTTCATATGGACTTTAATACAGGTCTGTTTCGTAGACCAACAAAGTGTTGGTCCACTCATCAGTTAAATTCCATATACACTGTAGCATCGCTAGGGTTTATATACATCAGCAGTATGATCGTTACAAAATTCAAATTCGAATAACAATGGTTATAAACATTTGTAGACTTATGATTGGTTATTGAGGATGCGATTGAATTTAAGGAGAAACTTTCGCTTGTGCCTGCAAGTTGATACAAGTTCATTACGTTTGTTAAGCGTTGCCATGTCCGGTTTATATAGGATATAGAATTTCTCGGTATTACATAAATTACATCGTTTAGTGAGGTTACTATAAGATTTGGCCTTGGCTAGAATTTTCCAGGAGATTGCGAAGTCTTTCTTTTGATCTTTTAGCTGCCATAGATGTTTGCTCAGTTCAGTGTCATTCTTTTTACTTTCATGTTTGAATGACATTTGGTGGTTTCGCCATCTCGTTTTGAACTCGGTGGCGGTGAGGCCGACGTACGTCTCTGAGCTTTCAGCAGTGGTGACGGTGGCTTGATACACTACTTCTTTGGCTAAGCATTGTCCTTTTAAAGGGCATTTGTCTGGCTCTCTGCAATTGCAGGGTTTGGGGGGTGTTTTTTCCTGAGGTGGCATGTTCTGACTTAGGATTGTTTTGTTGTGTCCATCAATGATCTGTTTTATGTTTGGTGAACAACTATAACTTAGCTTAAGATTATTTTTGTTAAACAATTTTCTTAATTTATGGCTAGGTGGAAAGCACTTCTCGATCAAATTTAGAAATTCTCTTCCTATGTTGGTTTGGACATTCTTACTAAATGGTGGGTTGAACCATATTATGTTTCTTTGCCTCTTCCTCTTGTTTGTGGTGGATTCTGGTGGCTGTTGTGGTGGGGTGAATTTGAGGGTGTATGAATAACCGCTTTTCTGTAACGCCTCTTGGTAGGGTGGTGCTGCTTCTTTGAAGGCTTCCTCGTCTGATGAGATTTCAGATAATCTCTTGTTAATTGCCTCAGGGATGTTCTTTATTATGCATGGGGGTGGTTCGATTTGCTGTGGACATAGAGCGGAGTAGTTGTAGGCTTGGAATAAGGCTTGTACTTCTCAGCGGTTAAATCTAATGTTACGTCAAGGAAATTCACTACTTTTTTGTTGGCCTCGATAGTAATGCGTAGGTTGTTTTTGGCGAACACTTTGCAGATTTCTTTTTTGATTTTTTCGATTTTTTGTGGAGTTTGGTCGATTACTGCTAAGCCGTCATCTCTGTAAAGCCCGATTTCCATGCCGTAGGGTATTTCTTTAAGCTGCGAGAGCATGTAGATTCCCATTAATTCCCATTAATTCTCCTTAAATTCAATCGCATCCTCAATAACCAATCATAAGTCTACAAATGTTTATAACCATTGTTATTCGAATTTGAATTTTGTAACGATCATACTGCTGATGTATATAAGCCCTAGCGATGCTACAGTGTATATGGAATTTAACTGATGAGTGGACCAACACTTTGTTGGTCTACGAAACAGACCTGTATTAAAGTCCATATGAAACAACATTGAGTAGATACACATTGTTATATATATATATATATATATATATATATATATATATATATATATATAATTTTTGAATGAAGAAGCTGGAAATCCAACCATGTAGTCACAAGTTAGTAGGATCCAAACGATACACAACGCTTGGCTATATTAATTAATTAAGTAGTTTGAATGAAGAAATGGCGACAGCGAACTACTAACTGAACCCTTCTGAATAAAAAAACATATATGTGTCGCGAGTGGGAATCGAACCCGCATCCCCCTGGTTACTAGTCGGGTGTGCTACCACTGCACCATCACGACATCCTTGCTGGCAACAGAGCAGTCAGTGAAGTAAGTGGTTAGCCGCAGGGTTCCCCAGCGTTTAATCATTCAGGAACAGGACATACATCGGATCATCCAAGGATGATTCATAGGCTACCAGCAAATTATATTAATTATTTTTGAATAAAGAA
>JAHPZR010001399.1:5000-10000 GCA_019787425.1 Platygyra sinensis
GCTCTTTGAAATCCATTCACCAAAACGAAAATTGTTTATAGAGTATATATATATATTGATAAATAATATATATCTATATATATATATATATATATATATATAATATATATATATATATTATATATATAGATATATATAGATATATATTTCCATTATTATACTTTATTTTCAAATAAATAAAAAAATTCAAACATCCCCGCTGGTAGCTATACTAATCTAGGCTTAATCTTGGCCTATGATTCCTAAGGCGATTTTGTGCTTGTCATTAAATCATATGCATGATGTTTGCACAAGTATTGTTAAGGCTATGATTCCAGAGACGCTGCCCACATGCTTTCAGGTATCCCCCTATGAATTAATAGGTCACACAATCAAGGTGATGATTCCACAAATAGCTTGCAACATCAAGGCTTTGATTTCTTATGCTTACATAATGTGCTGTTGATTTCATGAGGGCTGGTTTAACCAGCGTTATGATTCCCCTAGCACACAGTCATAATAGGTGATTCATTAGAACGAATTCCTGTGATATCCTACGATACCTTGTGATCGGTCCGAAAAAAATAATTTTACCAGTCCATTTAAGAGCCTTGGTGCTAGCATCCGAAATGGTCGCTCAAGTTATCATTTCGATATTCCGCCGCTATCCAGAGAAATTAAAATGAAGTTTCCCTCGCATGCAGAACTGAACGAACCAAGCAAGTATGGCGACAGAGGATTTTTCTGCCCAATCAGGAGGCAGCATTGGTAGAGCCGTTTGGAAATGCTCTGGTAAGAGTCGGTTCCCAGGGGCTTTTACCGCCTTACTTGTAAACCTGCGACGCTTCATTTCTTTGCCCGATTTTTTCCTCTCGCCCAACTAACCGCCCCTGGGTCTCCGAGGATGGAATTACACAAGGCACGAACAGAGTGAATTAACATGCCGTGTTGTACAGTACGGCAGAGCAAACTATGGTTTATTTTGTAATACACATCGTCCTGTTTCGTTTGTAAATGAGTAAGTGTCAGAAGCTGAACGAAAAATGCCATCTTTGTGCATCTAGCGTGTCACTTGGTAAAGGTACCGTTCCTCTTTGTATAAAGCAGCAACAAACAGCAATGGTGGTTTTTGATGTGGCGTTGACTATACTCCCCATGCATATGAAACAACACCTTTGGATTTAACTGATATATAGCGCTCTTGCAGAATCCAGTCGGTAACACGGCCAAAGCATATTTCTCATCGCATACGACAACATGAAAGCATTCTATTTGTTCATCTTTAAAAGTTTTGTGAACAAAAATTAAAAAAAAAGCATTTTAAGCTAACAAAAACTCGCTCTCTTCGCTAGCCTCATCAGATGCCATCAGCTGCGAGAGAGGGGGACCGAGTATTTTAGTGGAAAAAAAAGTGGAGCATTCGTTTGGAGCGTTTTTGTGCGGAAATAAAAGCATAATGTACAAAAGCCTGATAAATATTTTTATTAGATATTATATGTGGATATCAGTGTCATATATCCGTGTCTAAAAATTATACCCGTAAAGTGATATTACATCATTTCACTGCAGTGAAATAATATCATATCACTTCACGGTTTGAATTGTCCAATCAAAAAGACTGTCATAATTTTGTTGGACCGATCGGGTTGCACGTTATCTTTTAGCTGACGCCTGGCGTCAAATCTGTCGGGAAGAATTGCTTTGCAGCAGTTTTATCAACGGAATGGCCAGCTGATGGCCGTTTCAAGATTTGTGAGTTTTTACATGTTAAGAGCCAGATATCGTTTTTATTCACTCGTTTTTAATACCATATCGCTCACTCGCTCGAAGACTCGTTCGTTCGCGTTATGGTATTAAAAACTTGTGAATAAAAACGATATCAGGCTCTTAACATGTAATAATCTATATTTATCACTGACTTTCAAGATGTTCAAATTGTTAGTCCAGTCAGAGGTCAAAAGCATCCATGGGCAATAATATATCGTTTACTTATTGCCTTACTGTTTTTTTTTTTTTTTTCTTTTTGTTTGTTTTTAGTAGCATATTTTTGTTGTTCTTTTCATAATGTTGCGTAAAATCAAAGATGTGTTTCCAAAAATGTATCTGAGACTGAACTTTAGTGGTTAAACGAAAATAGATGGGATATAGACTCTTAAATATAAGACTGATATGGCAAGCTATGAAAGAAACTATTCAGTATGTCTACAAAGAATGAGCGTATTTCGTTTCCTCCACTGGGGGTCTCTAGTTGCCTTACAATCCACCATTAAGGTCCATGTTTATTATGATCCAAACTTGTTTTGAAAAGCACATCTCACATTCAACAGGTCAGACACCAGTCAGTTAATTACGCTCTGTCTTGGCGCCCCGGCACCAATTACCGTTCTCTGTCACATGGGAGATTTTGGATGCGGAGATGGAGGATGGACACCAGTCATGAAGATTGACGGCAACAAGGTACGACAATAATTTGGCCTTTTTGTTATTCCAAAAGATTATACCGTCAACATTATAAGGACATCTTCCGGTACTATAATTTAGAAATGATGCCTCTTAATTAAAATGATAATATTGAGCTTTATCCTCGTTGTTTGCAAGGATACCTTTCATTATAACTCGAGATTCTGGAGCAATTTAGAGGAGTACAATCTCCCTGGAGGAAAGACTGGCTTCGACTTACAAGAAACCAAGCTACCATCCTACTGGAACACATCCTTCTCGAAAATCTGTCTCGGAATGAAGATCGGCCAACAGACCAAGTTCATTGCCATCAATAAGCAGACCAACTCCCTGTACTCACTGATCGCTGACGGGCAATACCGCGCCACCTCACTGGGTCGTAACACATGGAGGCAGCTGATTGGTTCACAGGCCTCTTTCCAACCTAACTGTAATGAGGAAGGATTCAATGCACGTTGTACTTCTAAAAGCATAAGGATCGGTATCCTTGGTAATAATGAAGATGACTGCATCACCTGTGACTCTAGAATTGGATTTGGTGCAGGCAATAATCTTGGTGATTCCAACACGTGTGGAAACGTTGCATTACATGGAGGAGATAATGATGACAAAAACATCAGAGCTATGGGCTACATCTTGGTGCAATGACAAAAACTGACCACCTTATGTTAGTTTTTCTTTTATATTAGAAAATACAAACCTTCTACTTAAGCTTATTGTTATAGTATTGAAGAAAATAATATCAGTTTTAGGAGTATCCTTTCCTAGTATATGAGAGAACGCCAGAATTCGAACATTTGTTTTGCGAGCAAACTGCATATAGATCCGAGACACCTAGTCTTCTTCCAGTAGTCCAATTCTCCATTTTGTGTTGAGCTGGAACCACGCTCTCCCAGGTGCGTACCCAGCGCCTACTTTACAGTATAAATTCAGCCATATTTAAAAATTGACAAGGATCTTAGCAAAGCCGAAGAAACCCAAGAACAAAGACTGAAAAAAGCGAAAGTGACATCCAAGGCAGCGTGCATGGATGTTACCATCGCCATGTCAAGACCAGACCGCTCATCGAGGTTGTAAGCTCCTTGGGAAAGTCTATGTGCGAGGACACTGGCATAGACCTCAAACGTAACGATATTATTTACAAAACAAAAGTTACAGGCGTATGTGTTTTAAATAATCTTACAACGTCTTAGCAAGTCAGTTATGAACTAGACTAGGTTGTAGCGCGTCATTCACATAAGCAACTATTATAGTGTGACAACTTTCGGAGAATTCTGTAGTGCTCTGATTCGAAATAACAAATCAAGTTTTAGGTATTGTTCAGTCACTCGCTGTGCATGTACTGTCAGTGACGAAAACCAATCGGTACACATTTAGATTTGAGTTTCATCTGAGGTCATAACAATGCGCATTTAATAGAAAACTGGTCTTTGTGCTTTGCGTATTTTTCGCTGCAACATTGTGCTAACCAGACTTATCTGTCCACGGTAGCAGTTCTTAGCTTTCCGTTTGGAGTCTCCGGCGTCATTGACACTTAAAGTTTGTTTTTTATTATTATTATTATTATTATTATTATTATTATTATTATTATTATTATTATTATTATTATTATTATTACTATTATTATTACTATTATTATTATTATTATTATTATTATTATTATTATTATTATTATTATCATTATTATTATGATTAACCGTAATTCATTATCACTACACTGAAAAAAAAGAGACCGCACTTGTAATTCTAATTAGCTGGAAAGCGGTTTGAAGCCCCAGCAACTACATGTCGTCTGGGAGGATTGGGCTGATTCTTCTAGTAGGAATGTTTATCACTTGTGAAAACTGATGTGGCTTACGATGTTCTCATTGTTTTGCTAGTAAATTAGGTTACTTACAGTGCACAACGACTACTCACAATACGATATTGCAACTATAGATAACTTACAGTGCGAGTACAATTACACCACTTACAATAATTTACAGCAACTTGCACAGCTACTAGCTAATAGATACTACTACTACCACAACTACTATTAGATACTTAAACCACCACCAACACCAACACATTAGACTCATTTTCGTGGCGTCTAACTGTCTTAGCGTGGCACACGAGACCAGCTAAAACTCTTGCAATTCATTTTCTCCAACTACCCGCTAAAAATGGAACCAAATAGTCCATGACACCTGAGAGGCCAACGTTCGAAATCTTAGTTCGGGCAAGGGATGACAATCCTGAAATTAGGTCCACCACTCACTATGATAAATAGACCATGGTATTGCACTAGGACCAGCTTCGAACTTTGGCTGACACGAGAAGTATTTTCAAATGCAAACTAAATCTATCTCTTTTCAATTGTATTTCGTCGCATGAGCGGTCATTGCAAGCTAGTTCCAGTCCCTCACCAAGAATGCAAACACGGGCTATTGATGAAGAAGTTATTTTATTTATTTATGTATGTATTTATTAATTTATTTATTTATTTGTTTATTTATTTATTTTTCACAAAAGCAATTAATCGCAAAATTTTAAAGTCTTGAGTTTTTTTTTTTTTATGTTGT
>JAHPZR010001399.1:15000-20000 GCA_019787425.1 Platygyra sinensis
TCAAAAGAGCGAAAGGATTAAAGTTTCGATCCATCAGAAGCACAAGGAATTCTTCTTGACACTTATTTCCCTCTGTATTGTAAATGTTAACGGTGGAACACTGAAAATATAATAAACATCGAATGGAATAAACCTTCTCGCAAACACCATTTTCATGTGCGCTGTTGTATTCAAACAAGAAAGCTCAATGTCAGCGAGAATACACAAAACTTTACACGTCACGTAGCATGATTGTCGACTCGACTCATAGATTGAATGAACTGCGAAAATTTCTATAGCGTAAAACTCTCGAGGCTTAAGTGTCTTCAATTGCAAACCAACAATTTTGAAATGATCGGTGTCGATGTTTTCCGTGATGGACTCCTTGATTTGTGAATACACTGATGCAATGCATACTCCGCTTGTGTCAAAATTGCTTCAAACTTCTTGTTTAGACTAAGCGTTAGGCACGTAGGCCGGATGAACACGCAGGTTCGGTTGCTGAACTCGTTGGTTCATTTGGCAGGTTGAGCGGTGAACAGTGAACTCGTTGGTTCGTTGCGTAACACGGAACGGATGATGTTCAATTCAATACACAATGTCGAAATGTGGCTTGCCACAGGCATCCCACGGAATAATACCCAAAACTCTGTTATTACAGAAACAAATAAATTAAAAAAAAAAATGAAATATCTCGGCATTTCTTTAGATAGTTGTAAAAAGAGAGCTTATAGAAATTTGATCTTTTATTACAACTCAGTCAACGGTTCTTTTTCAATTCCTCACAGAAATGCGCAGTTACGACGGATGGCTAGCATGATTATATAATATAGATCGCTTTCACTCACGTGGTCAAAAACTATGCAAATTTCCTGGAACCAAAAAAAAAAAAAATTACATGAGAAAAGAGTTCACCAACATGGCCGCCATTTTTGAAATTGCTCTGTACACCAATATGGCCGCAGCGACGTCAAGTGTACCCATCTATAGTTTTCATTTTTGGAATCTACGGACATTAACAGGTGATTATTTTTGTATATAAGACAACCCAATTTTTTAAAAGAATTTTATGAGCTTTTGTTTTTCAAACTATCTGGTAAATTATTCCATATTTATGCTCCTCTATATTTTACAGAAGTCTTTTTTTTTCTTTTCCATAATTAATACTTTGATAGCTAAAATATACCTTAAAAGCTTACCGAGTGTTGTAGCTGTGTATATTCTCATTTTTTTTGAAAAATAATCATTGAAGTTTGAGGGTAAAAAGCCGTTTAAGTATGAATACACCAAAATGCAATAACGTTGCCATATAAGAAATGATAAATGGAAAAAATCTATATAGGAATTAATTAGCTTGGCCCAATAAATCAATAAGAAAGCCTTCGATAGACTGAACAGAAATGTCCTGTGGGACCTGATGGCCAACTGCGGAATCCCTAGCAAGTTCATATCACTTATTAAGAACACGTATGAGGGAACGAACTGCCGTATTCTTCATGGTGGAGGCTTACGGAAAGCTTTAGTATCGAATCAGGCGTAAGACAGGGCTGCCTTCTATCGCCATTCCTTTTCCTTCTTGCTGTTCATTGGATTATGAAAGAGACGACAACTCGCTCAAGAAATGGAATATGGTTCCTTGTAGAACAACTTAAAGATCTCGATTTTGCTGATGATTTGGCACTTCTAACGCATACTCATACTCAGTTGCATGCAGGCGAAAACCAGCAAGCTTGAAGCTGTCTCATCTAAAATAGGGCTTAAGATCAATACGGTTAAGACAAAGACCATCAGGATTAACACCAATGTGAGGGAGCAGATCATGCCAAATAATCTCGGCATAGCAGATGTAACAACTCTTATTGTATATATAGCGACAATTTTAGGCAATAAACCTTGCAAATAGAATTCTATATGTGCTATATTTTCACCTGTGAAAAAAGCGATACGTCCAATCAGGTTGGCGTATAGCGTACTTCACATGTGACAAATATAACCAATCACCGTTCATGATAGTATCACTTAGCCAATCAGAGTTGAGCACTGTAATGGCTTCCGAGAAGCGCGGGCTTGAAATCAGTGTCCGCTTGAAGTTTGTGTCTCGATAACACGGCTTCGGTTCCCATTTTACTTCACTTTCGGAAAAACAGCAATGGAATATATCTAACAAATATCCTGAGCGCTAGAACTTCAGTTTGAGAATCAATGGCCATTTAAGAAACCGACGAAGTAAATTTAACATCAGAAAGCCAACAACATTCAAGGAGGAACATTCAAATTGAAACAGTGTAAGTCAACAGTCCGAATTTGTCTTTGCACAGCGCGAAACGTCGCCAAGACATGATTGAATCTGACAGCAATTATGGACAAGCGAAAAGATTTATCACTATGTATTTACGAATTCTCCCCTATTATATTTAAGCTTGTGTAGGCTCGTTGTTCGCCTGTATCTGGACTGGAAAGCGGATTCAGTGTTTTTCATTACGCTCGGTCATTCATTACGTTCTCGGCGTTCTGCATGTAAACTTATGGTGCCAGAAAAAAAAGAAAAACAACAACAAAAAAAAAAACTAAAACTGATTTAATGGATGTGTTTAATTCTCATTATATATACAATAAACAAATTACAGCATAGAAAGTGCTTTGTACAGCAGCATACAGCAGCATAGAAAGTGCTTTGTACAGATTTTTATTCACGAGTTGCAAAACTTTAGAAAACTCACTCGTTCGCTGCGCTCACTCGTGAGTTTTCTAAAGTCTTGCAACTCGTGAATAAAAATCCGTACGTCGCACTTTCTATGAAGTAATCTATTTTTACATACTTAAATAGCGTTATTAATATCGTGGGAGGAACCGATTAAGACGTACTGGCAAGGATAGGGAAAGCACGCAGCGTGTTTCATACCTTAGCAATCATCTGGTGATCCAGAGAAATAAATACAACAACCAAACTTAGAATTTTTAATTGTAATGTTAAGTCTGTATTGCTTAAGGGACTGGTCAAAAAGTATGGGGGGGGGGGGGGGGTGGGGTTGGGCCGGAGCAGTGAGGGGTGGGTCATCAGTTTTTGAACCCTTGGTAAGGGGTGGGTCGTTCAATTTTCAGCTCCCCCTTAGGGGTGGGTCATCCTGTTTTTTTTGTTTTTTGTTTTGATTTTTTTTCATGGGGGGGGGGGGGGGGATTGGCACACATTTGACACGGATCGATAACAAAGGTAACTCCTTTCAAACAATTTAAACAAGTGACACACTCAAACACCAATCCACGGTTTGGCATGCGCACAGCCATATCACCCAGGCAGTGGCACCCATGGACAGCTCTTTCTGCCTTGTTAGGCCTCACCAGTATGGCATAGCCGACAGGCAGAAATAGGACTAAGAGCCCTATGTAGTCTGCCCTTTACTGCCAAGACGGGTGCAAAGCACCCCTTTATTAAAGCCCCAGCTCCACACTATGCGTAAGGCACTTGGCAGACCATGGGTTGGTGTTCAAGTATGTCACTTGCTTTTATTGTTTGTTACAAAGGACAAAAACTTTTCGAGCCATATTTGAAAAAGGACACTTGGCTGGTGTACAATAGAGATGACAATTTATGTATTGTTAAAACTGTACAAAAGCTAACGGATTGACCAGGGAGTAGCAGGGCAGAAATATTTAAAATACTGCACTCGGTTGACATACTGGTATTCAGGAACACCAAATGGCCAACTTGTGTCTACATCATTAAAAATATGACGGAAACAGTGGTGATATATTGTTAATTAAGCTACGAAGGCCGAAGAGTTGCTATGATATTGTGACTACATACTACTTGTCCCAATATTAGTTTTCATTGATTTTGTATTATTATTAAGAAAGAAATCTAAAACGTAAATAATACCACAATTTCATCCGCAAAAAGTTTTTTGTCGGATTTTGCAACCAAAAATGTCACGTCTTATAGGGGGTGGGTCATGTGATTTTCAATCTTTATTTAAGGGTGGGTCACTCCGTTTTGTGCCAAATGGAAGAGGTGGGTCATGTGTTTTCTGACCACCACATTTTGAAATGCTCCGACCCACCCCCCTGTACTTTTTGACCAGTCCTTAATGGGTCAGAAACATGGAGAGTGACTGAGAAGACCGTGTCAAAACTACAGACCTTTATAAACAGATGCTTGCGTAGAACCCTTGGAATCTACTGGCCCGCATTCTATCAGCAACGCTAACCTGTGGGAAACCACAGGGCAAGCGCCTGTGAGACAAGAATTGACAAGTAGAAAATGGACATGGATCGCCCACACACTCAGGAGACCAGACCTCACCATCCAGTCGAGAGGTCTTTCCTGACATCAGCTAAAACGCCTGTCCAGGGACAGAGGGGAATGGAGGGACTTTGTCATGATCAGTGGCCCATGTTCCAAGATAGAATAATTAGAGGCTTCAGATCAGATCAGATCAGATCAGATTTAACCAATTTATGGCTGTCTGTCAGCAGTGTGTCCGATTCAGAACTCGATGAGTACTCACGTCTCTCTTTCCCCTCAGTATTGACCATTAGATACTGCTGGGGGAACATATCTCGTTTTTTTAGTTGCCTACTGAATAACTTACTTGCTTAATTAATTCCTATTTGGCACTTTCCACTGTTTTTTTTTTTTTTTCCTATGACAACCTTACTGCGATTAGGTGTACATGAAAAGAGCTTAAAAGTATTTGTTGAGTTCATATACATTCATTATTTTTAAAGATGTAAAAATTGTTTTTGTTATTCTGTCTTCTGAAAAGCTTTTTAAATCCGCGGTCTTGTGGGTATCCACTTTTCATCGCATACCATCGGTCTTTGTTTGTAAGCCTTAATCATAATTTCAAACCTTTGATTTCGGTTCAGTTTATGAGATTTCAAAGCATATATTTTGTGGCCTTACTTAACGGGTCGAAGAGGAACACTTCATAATGCTATGACCAGCTAAATGCCACTTTCCTTTAGGGGTATCGAAAACGCCGTCGGAACACTCAATAGTTATCTTCCAGTTATATTTTACA
>JAHPZR010001399.1:25000-35000 GCA_019787425.1 Platygyra sinensis
TGAGGTGCTTGACAAACACCTCAAGTGGCACAAGCACCTCAAGTTAGCAGAGCATCTCAAAGAAGACAAGCATCTCAAGTTAGACAAACACCTCAAGTAAGTCAAGCACCTCAAGTAAGTCAAGCACCTCAAGTACGACAAGCGCCTCAAGTAAGACAAGGAACTCAAGTAAGTCAAGTACGTATGTATATACATTGGGGACATAATAGCGCGCCGTACATGATGTACCTACTTCGACGAGAGGTCACACCGCTACCAGAATGTAACTCGGGCTATGAGAACAGCGGGCCGTCTCCGCCATTGTGGATTGCAAATTAGAAAATGAAAGCGATTTATCGATGTTTTTTTCGTCCCCCTGCAACTTGGAAGGGATCAGGAGAGCTTACCCTATAAACTGTGGAGTTTTCAGCTGGTATACCGCTATGAATGTGTCGCTTTTCGACGGGTTACGGAGCTATGAGAACATTGGGCCACGTCGTAAACATGTGAAAATCATTTTACTTCACTTTTTGCTTTGATTTCCTATGAGAACGCTGGGCCAGTTATGAACATGTAAGAATCGTTTTGCTTTTGGTTTTGATTTTGGTGTTAAAGACTTTTGTAATTTTTTTTACTTCGGTTTTTTTTTCACTCAGATTTTGCATGTCATTTTATGTCAATAAATTTTCTTTTTTGTTTTGCTTTTGGTTTTGATTTTGGTGTTAAATGCTTTTGTAATTTTTTTTTTACTTCGTTTTTTTTTTCACTCAGATTTTGCATGTCATTTTATGTCAATAAATTGTCTTTTCTGTTTTACTTTATTTTCTATATTAAAATTTTCTCTTTTCGATTACGTTGAAATAAAAATAATTAAAAAATTATAAAGAGCCTTAATAATTTCCATTTTTATTTTATTTTGTTTATTTTTTTGGGTTACTGTTAAAATCAGCTAGTATTTCTTGATGTTTTGTGATATTTCATGTTATTTTCTTATGAGAATAATGGGGCACCATACTGTACACAATTCTTATTTATTATTATTATTATTATTATTATTATTATTATTATTATTATTATTATTATTATTATTTCATTACTGCATATTGTTTTCAGAGCATACAACAAAAATTTGCGTTAGCCGAAAAGATGGAAAAGAAAGTGGCTCTGTTGTTCCTTCTAATCTGCTGCTGTATTATGCTTAATGCGCAGCCAGACAAGGTCTGTGGCCGCTATGGTGACGGGGGTGAATGCGATCGGTGGATAATAAGGGATCAAGCTGCAGAACCCCATGCAAGCATTGAAGATATTCCTCTCAAAACCATGGAGAATAAAATTAGGGCAGCAAGAAAATTTCTACAACTGAAGAGCAGATTGTATAAAAAAGACGACTGAAAAGCTGTTTACCTAGCTAATATTGTAATATCAAGCTCTTAGGAACACAAACAAATAGTAGGAAGCGTAACATGATCATTGTAAAATCAGACATGATCAAATTGATATGTAGCCATCTTCAGATCTAATTAACTGTAGGACCGTCTACAGAAAAACAAATGTAATTAAAATTCACTGAAAGTAATAAACTCTCTAGAATTGTTTGTGATTTATTTAGCATGTAGGGCAATTGAGTGAGCTTAAATTGTACGTATACATGCAATAACTGCTGCGAAGCCACCAGGTTTCACAGCACACTGATTTCGGTCGCGTACGTGATCAGCCTGGGTTCGCTGCGCCAGAAGCCAGGCTCATTTGAGAAAACTTTGGATATATGTATATCACCGCATTTGCCCCAACTCAAGTAATCAAAATCGAAGCTCTTTTGACTCGGAAAAACTTCTACAATCTAGGTGTTATCGATATGGAAGGAAAAAATCCTGTTTCGTGTAGACAGCCTCGTTTTCGCGGGCGAAGATCAAGTGAAGGTTGTACAAATTCCCATGACAAAAGCCGATTTGTTTATCTGGATATTTGAAGAAATTCCTGGAACCTTCAAACGGTTAAAAACCCTTTAGAATGTGGAAACACTTTGGAAACCCCTTCAAAAATGGTTCGAACACTCCTCGAAAACCGGCCTTGAAATGTCGGGGGAAAAAGTTTTCCTAGTTTGCCTTCGCTATCCACATGCTGGCGAATGGGCGACAGCAATGCATGTTATAATTTTTTTTTTTTTTTTTTTTTTTGTCAGAAATGTTATTTTACCGCATTGTTCGGTACTGATATATTTATAGCTGTAGCAATATCAAAAGCTATAACGCCTGTAGAACTTCTCCAAGTTTAGTGACGAAAATTTGGGACATTTGCGAATGTAAACGTCAGAATAGGTTATTGTTTAAATGCGAGATTAACGACACTCATTATTTTGTATGCTGCCTAATTCGGCTCATGTTCGGTGTAAAACGAAAAATAACATCGTATTGTTTTACCCTTTTGTCCAGGATGCAAATGACTCCTTTGTTCCTTGTTTCGCTTTTTTTCTATGTATTATGACGTCAGCTGTGGCGTTTTACATGAATCATAAACCGGTAATTCTGCGTACGTTTTATCTAAGCTAATTATCAAGCTTTCCAAAGTATTTGAAATTATGCTTTCCACTTAAACTGCTTGCTCGTTGCAAAACATTTGCGGCTCAAAGTGGTGAATTTCAGCCAATTTGGTGAGTTTTGCGTGACTCTTACTAGACGTTATTTGAAGGATTCAAGGGTGGAAATCTCATTTTTGATCGCTCCAGCGCGAAGCAGATTTTCACCCAAAAATTTCAATTGCCCGGCTTCCAGATCGAACACCAGATAAACTGAAAGGTTGATGCTTTTTAGGTCTTCTTATCGTAGCATTCAATCGAAGATCCATTCAAAATCCAAGTGCTTACGACCGAACAATCTTCGAGAAATGCAGCCTTCGAAGCGACCAACATCCGAGGCAAGGATTTCGTGTGCCAAGCTTAAGGAGCAACAGTCAGGCTGTTTGCTTCACCCTGATCGGATGCATTCCTTAGCATCATCCAATCAGCGTAGAGTAATAGTAGAGGGTCTGGATGGGGTTAACTGACAACTGACAAATGGCCAAAATTTTAACTGACAACTGACAAATAGCGTAAAATTTAACCGACAACTGACATTTGTAGAGGGTTTTACTGACAACTGACAAAAGATCTTATTGCCCTAAATATCCTTCAAACCCCGTTGTAAATAACAAACTCTTTTCGTCAAACGAATGCACGTTTCATATTAAATCTTAGCAGCAGGACGCTTGAGTGTCATATTTCGTTAATAATTTACTGTATGACCCATGTACATCAGGGTCATTTCACCTATGATCTCGAATTTACAACTTCAACGCTTTTACCACGTTAATTCGGATACGGCATTCGAAAGACATAGAAGCCGTATTCCGATAAATGACTTAAATACAGTACATGCTATCAAAAAACACCTTTAACACAATTAAATACGACCTTGGAGATGTCGTTATAAAGCTTTATCGGATGGCACCGAAACCGGGCGGGAAAAGTGATAACTTCACCATCACAACGGACGACCAGTGGAAGCTGGAGCTTCCAAGTATGCTGGATGACTCAGGAAGCGAAATGAACAGTATGTATTGTTGGTGCTTGTGTATTTGTCTCATGTAGTTGTGTATAAGCATGCAAGTCAGTCCGGAAAACCTTCTGACCGGTACTGCTACGCTTTCAGAATATTTTCGCTCTTGTTTTCACGTAATGCACTATGTAACATTTAGTTTTCTTGAAATTACTGATGTTATAATTACAGTGGCCTAAATGTATGACTACATTTTGTAGCTTTGCGGCAGCGGTGCAAACCATTGCGTGTGCTTGCTTCCCAACACCTTTTCTTGGAGGGATCGTCACACGTCAGATTTTAGTGGTGTCGGTGGATCGTATGTAAATCCATGCATTAAAACACGTAGTACATCAGCTAAAAACAAAACATTACAGAAATCAAACACTTCACCCGTTCAAATGAAATACTAATTCACTGATGATTGTATGCCGAGCAAGTCACCGGGCTTATTTCCTGCAGTCTGTCTACAAACCTTCTATTTTTTTCTAGAGTTCGTCAAGATCACAAACAAAATAGAAACCGTGGGGATTTGAAAGCGCGCGAACGTAAGGGGTGGCCGCGGGGAAAGACAAATATATTCTTTTCTGCGCCCGCTTTGTGGCCACTGTCACCATCCATGCTCGCTCTCGCACGCTCGAAGAAAATAACCCTTGGCAAAAAATAACCGCCTGTAATGAATTCAACTCCAAATTTGATAAAAGAAAAGGTTATTAGTGTAGCAATTTTCGAATTAGGGATGCAGTGTACATTTAATGTGCTTTTTGAGCTAAATTTTGGATAAAAAAGAAGTAACTAAATTACTTAATTAATTATTAACAGCCAATTAACTGACAACTGACAAATGGCCTTAAATTTAACTGACAACTGACAAATGGCCAAAATTTTAACTGACAACTGACATTTGTACCCCTACCCCATCCAGACCCTCATAGTATGACTGTGGACGAGCTTTGAGATTGTCACAATGGTATTAAACGCAAGAAGCCTTTAAACATCTGACAAGAAGTTTCGTCAGTTTAAAGGAGGAGCGTTTCAGTGAACATCAATTCAAAACAGGATGGTACAAAATATATTGTTGTCATGAATTAATCGTGACGTGATGCGCGGTCACGGTCAACGCCGTGACTACTCGATGAAAGGTTTTCACATGAAGAACAGTTCTTTGTGTCGACCTCAGTACGTTTTATTAAGGTATCAGTGTACCCCAAATTTGATCATTTTTCCAAAAAATTGTTTTGCGATTTTTCAGATAGATGTTATTGCAATCTTTCATTTAAAGAAAATTCTGTGAAAAAAAGATTAGTTCTAAGCAAAGCAGGAGCCCATGGGCTCCTGAAGCAAAGTTATTAACGAAAAACGTTTCTTTCCATTAATTATCTCTAATTGATAGTTGTCAACACCCTGTCGACACTTTGTCACGAGAGTAAATTTGCATTAAAAACTCGCGTGACAGACGCGATGTTGTTCACTTTCATACGTTTGTGTTTATTGGTCGTCGATGTGCTACTTCGAGTGTTTTCTAATTTGTAGACTATAAATTTAATAGCCTATATCTATCCCATGTCTTCGATGAAAAAACGCAAAAGTTCTTGTCCTTTTGCTAGTGCGAAGTTCTCAAGAAACCCTCAAAGAGGAAAAAGGGTTCAATTTCATTCGTTAAGATCGAGCTGATGTGTTTGCGGCTAGTGATCAAGAACCGGCAAAATCGATGGGAGAACGATACCGTTAGTGCTAGCCGGGCGAAAACTGTTGGCAAAGGCAAAGACGAACCCGCAGAACCGGACTCACAAGAGTCATGGCCAAAGTTGGTTGCTCGAACAACTGTTGCTGACGATCGCCTGCAAGAAAATCTCTTGAAATCAGTTTCTTGTCGGTTTTGTCACGCAGATGTAACTTTGTTGGAGAATATTTTTGCAAGATCCGGGCTTGGTTCATATTGGATCGTGTCCTGTCAAAACGAGGATTGCCTGTCGAGGAATGTACATTTCTCTGATCATAAGTTCCTAAGCGCTTTTGCCGTTCGAAGTTGTAACTTCTTGATCGATATCTGCACGCGTAGACCCCCGAAGGTTTCCGATTTCCCTTGTTTACGCAAACGCCTTTTCTCTGTCTTCGGCATATCTCAAGCTGTTTTGTTAGAAGGAATGTGAAAGAAAACGAAAATTATTCAGTCCTTACAAACCTAGGATATTTCCCGCCTGGTAATTGATATGAGCTCTATTGTTAAAGTAAAATAATCCTTCACTTGATCCATCAACAGGTCATTAATTTTCTGACATGTTATGCAATTATCTCATTACACCGGAAGAACGCCCTAAAGTATATTTTCCAACATATCTCGAAACGAAAATTTCAGCGAGTGAAGCGCACATTTAGAGCTCGTTTCCGGCGAATTTGCAACGTTTTTCGCTGAAATTTGGAGAGAAGGTTGTCCGATAATCGGGTAAATAAACGGTGTCGGGGAATTTTTACTTTTTTCTTCTCTCAAAAGTTATGACTATTTTAGTGAAGAGAATGCATGTTTTTTAATCTTTCAAAGTTTAACTGCGTGCCAGAAACAAACCAGACAAGTAATCAAAATTTCCCGACACCGTTTTTTAGAGAAAGGTATCAAGAAGACATAGCGATATTAATCGCGTTCTCCCACTCAAATCCGACCGGAAACGAACTTGATTAGTGAACCTCTATACTTCGAGAAATAACGCACCATATTCGGGAAACCTTATTTTTTTTCTTTTTTACTTTAGCGAATAAACCGTCGTAATCTACAATTGTTAAGCTTTCAGAAAATATATACTTTAGTAGGGTTTGCGTCAACAGTCCGACCGTAAAGCGGCGCCAAAGAATGATGGTCATTTGGGGTACACATTACCCTTTGCAAAATACTCTAATCTAGTAGCTCATAACATACACCTTTATTCATTCAATTTTTTTTTTTTGAAAAGGATAGTTTGGAGGTTAACCCTATACTACAACTCACCTGAAAAAATACAAGTAAAATGTGTAAAATTATGTACAGAAATTTTTTTTAGATTACATAAATAAAAAAGAAGAAAATCTATCTAAGGTTTGTAAGTTTAAAAATGATTATATTTCAATCTTGATTTAAAAAGTTCCAATAGTCCCCGCTTGTACAATATCCTTTGATAAACTGTTCCAGTCATTTACTACTCTAATAAAAAAAATTATGTTTTAAACAGTTAAGTTTTGAAGATTTAAAAAAACAGTTTATAAGAGTGATTAGCTCTCGTGGAATGTTCTTTAGCAAATTCAAAAATTTATTGGAAATCTAAATGGAACAGGCCAAAAACAATCTTATAACATTCCACCAGTGAAAAATAAGTTCTACGAGTGGACAAGAGAGGCCAATTTAAAATGTTACATCGTTACTCGTACGGCATTTCATCGCTCTTTTCTGTCTGAGAGCTAATCTCGATGCACGGCGTTGGACGTTCTCAATTGCATGAATGTCTTTAACGAGGTAGCGATTCCAGACTGGTACGGCGTACTCTAATAGAGGTCTCACCAATGAATTGTAAAGCAGTGAAAAAGTACTTGTATTAGCTGTTCCAACAGTCCGCCTAATGAGCACCAGAACCTGATGGCTTTGTTAACTATGGTACTGATGTGTTGTGACCAAGAGAGGTCTTTTGAAATTTTTAACTCCAAGATCTTTAAAGCTTTAAACATCCTCTAAGGTCGTACCGAGAGTGTAGTCCGTAGACGAATTATCACGGGAATGCGTTATACGCATAGCTACACATTTTTCCTCATTGAAACGTAATTGCCATGTGTTCGCCCAGTGACCAAGGCTATCAAGGTCAGATTGAAGCATCTGTATATCAGAAGTCAGATTACGAAGTTCTCGATAGATCTTTGTGTCATCCGCATACAATTTAATATTGGAGGAAACACAGTCAGCAATATCATTAATGTATGACACGAATCATATTGGGCTAAAGATGGTACCCTGCGGGGTATCAGATACCACGGGCGCCCATTCAGAAAAGGTTCCTCTGACAACAACTCGTTGCTTACTGCAGGTGAGGAAGTGCCTTAGCCAGTTGAGTAAGTTTCCTTCAAGACCAAGGCTGCGTAGCTTTAAAAGTAGGCGCTCATGGGGAACACTGTCAAAAGTCTTGGCAAGACCGAAAAATATGACATCAGTTGCATAAGAAGAATTTCTCGATTTCGCAAAGTCGTGGATAGTTGAGAGTAATTGAGTCGTGGTTGACCTGCCCTGGAGAAAATCAAATTGGTTTTCGTTTATCACATCTTGGTTCTGCCAAAAAGATGTTATCCTTTTACGTACAATTTTTGTCGCTGATCTTGCATACAATATAGCGAAATATGGCGATAGTTTTCTCTCAAGTGTTTAGAACCTTTTTTGTGGAGTGGAACGATATCTGCTGACCTCCAGTCTTAGGGCGAATGCCCAAACTGGAACTGAAGATTTGTTTACCAAGTATGAGATCGAGGGGCATAACTCCGATGCGCACGATCTTAAAGTTACTGGTGAAATACAATCTGGACCCGGGGACTTGTTCTGTTTGAAGGACTTGAGATACTTCATTACTTTGCCAGCAGTGCAAGAGATAACATCAGGTTTTTCGCAAACAGTAGGTTCTAAAGAAAGCGTATTTGCGAGGTCCACAGTGATTAATACAGATGAGAAATACGAGTTTAAGCTGTTATCGATGCTAGAATCATCTGTCAGTACTTCGTCGCCAACATTTAATGATACTAAATTATTAGTACCATTGCGTTTACGTTTAACGTAATTCCAGAAAGGCTTAGAATCACCACTAAAGTTAAGATCCGAGGCCATGTTGCTGATGTAAGTCCAGCGAGCTTGGTTGCATTCTCTTTTCACAGCATTGTTTAGCTTTCGGTATTTCTCCCAAAGGGCGGGGTTGGCACTTTTTCGAGCTTTGTTGTAGAGTGATTTCTTTTTCCTGCACAGCTTAGTGAGGTCCTTTGTTATCCAAGGTGCATTACTTTTTCTCTTGCTTTGACACAAGGGAATACATTGATCCATAGTTGTAAACTAAAGATCTTTCATCATCGAAGAAAGCACAACTCCAAGGAGTATAAGGAAATAAAGACTTCTTAACTATCCCTCTACAATACTTTGCTTCCTAAATGACAAAAACATCTTCTTCATCCATAAACCTCACTCGCAGCACTCCGCTTTCCAATGTAAACTACTAGCTTATTAGATTATAATGCATTCATATTTCTCAAAGTTATACAATTAAGGCTATTGTGGGTCAACTGATTCAAACTGTACAAAAACAAAAAAGTAAAATGGAAGCCGATCATTGTGGTGGCAATCATTTGCCATGGTGATGAGGTATGATGTCGCTATAATAAGTAACATGAGGTCTAGCTATTTTTTTAAGCAAAGAGGCAAGATAATTTTTTTGTGTGTTTACCCTCAGCAGGAGTCCATCACCCCTGGGCTTGGAAGCTGGGGAGGGGTGTGGATGCCACTACACATCAGTTTATTTATTTATTTTATTTTATTCATTTATTAATTTATGTATTTACTTAATTTTATTATATAAACACGAGTGTTTTACTGGAAAATATATCACTCGTAAAATTCATAAAAACTACATCCGGGACCCAAGTGGTTTATTTTCCATAATGTCACACGTGAGCTTATCGATGATTTCATTGATTTTAAATTTGTCTCTTAGATTGTACTTAAATTCGTTGGTGTATCATCGAAACATCTTCGGGTCTTCCTCGAAAGTCTTCGGCAATCTTCGGCAATCTTCGGACACCTTCGGAAATGTTCGGAAATTCTCTGGTGGAGCTTATGTTTCGGATGGGGCTTGAAGTATGGTTTATTCTTCCTTTGATCGTGCTGGCACCACAGGATTCAAATGTAGCTATTTACCCGCAAGTCTGTTGACTGTTTGTTCGGCCTAGTTAAAAAAAAAAAAAATGCCATAGCACGCAACTCTACTTAAAATTACTCCTTACAATACAGCATGAAGTGCCCTTCATAAACACGAGTGAAGCGACATAACGGTTGAGTGACAGAAAACGGCCAATGTATGTAAAAAAGAAAAAAAAAACACGCACCGTAGAATTCGTGTATTTTACAAAATATTTTTGTCCGCCTTGACAAGCAAGAAATCCGGTAGACGCTGAAACAGCAGATATTTGCAACGTCAGCCGGTAGAACGGCAAAAATACCTTTGCCTTTCAGTAAATATTTAAAACATTTCACTTGAAATGGCTTTATCTGAACAAAACGACGTAAAAATTCAACCTTTAAAAGCAGATCCAAGTCGAAAACCACACAGTTTCTCCGCAATCTCCATTTTGGCACTTTTGATTATGCAAATAGCTAATTTATTACGCCCAGGATTTCAGGGTGAAAGGTGGACACGTGACCAGCCGATGCCAGGGCCTTTTCCCGCCCCACCCCCAAG
>JAHPZR010001400.1:0-2500 GCA_019787425.1 Platygyra sinensis
TCCTATTTCCATAACTTTTACTAATCCTTTGAGAAAAACTATTTATCTCCAAATATACCTAAAAATCACCAAAAAATTTACAAATCTTACAAAACAACCCAAAACATAAATATGTGAAATGAGCATAGAGAATCTTGATTGCTTGAAACGTAAACGAGATATTTGCATTTAAAACATAGTACCCAGCCAAAATACGGCTTTCAGGTGGACCCTCGCCTTAAACCCACTTGTTTACTGTTGGCGAATGAGAGCTATTAGGCGTGCAGTGGTTACGTTGTTGCCTTGAAATGTTTTACACGTTGAATATTTTTCTCTGGCAAATTAAAACTGGAGATTTCTCAAAGAATTCTGAACTTAGGAAAACAAAATAGAGGATTTGTCTGGGGAGGGTGTATCGTTCTTTCGCCATGTTAACTCTGCAAGATTCAATAGTAATAGCCCAGAAGATCAGATTTAACCCAAACTGGAGAATTGGAGCAATGCGTTTTCATCTGAAATCGCATACTTTTTAACGTATTTTCGCTTATCGTCCGCACTGAAACGCCGGAAATTAAATCGCCACTGAAAACGGAAACTATCAAAAACGGTTTCAAAAAGTGGAGTCTTTTGAAAACGCTCGGGTTTTAGTGTGGACAGGTGTATACGAATACTTTCGAAAATGTTGACAAAAAATCGTCATATATTGTCGCCTTCATCAGGTTTTTAATGTGCGAAATCGCATCAAAAAGTATTTGTTTTGAAATGAAAATGCATTTTTTGCGGAGAGGAGAAACGAAAACGAAAACCCTAGTGTGGGCGAAAATATTTTGCTTCGTTTGGGTTGAAACGTGAACGAATACCTTTTAAAATGCATTAGTGCGGTCGGGGCCTTCATGATAACCCAAAATGGTTTTAATTTGAAGGTGTTTTTAAGTCATACTTTACACTTTCCTTCATTATGACTGAATGTAATTTAAGTAAATCAGTGTACCCCTAAATGACTGTCATAGGTTGGCGCCACTTCAAGGTCGGACGTTTGAAGTAAATATATATTTTCTAAACCCTTACATTGTACAGTTTTCTTTTGCTATCATGGACTAGAAGAACCAATCAGATCATAAGTAAACAATAATATCAATTGACACACTGGCCAGTATCTTACGCATGCGCACAGCCATATCACCCGGGCAGTGGCAGCTACGGACAACTATTTCGGCCTAACTCATAAGATGGACATCTCTCTGAATCTAACAATAGGAGTTAGCCCCTGTAATAATTCCGACGTGTCATTGTTCAAGCTATTCAATGTTGTCATGGCAACCGCATTTTGAAAGGCATTTTTGTAAAAAAAAAATTGAATTGTATTTCAACTGGCACTTTCTTGGAGTCACATTTACTTTATCGGAGAAACCTAGACTTATTTGACGATTTTAACCTCTTTTGAGCCTTTCTTTGGTCACTTTGTAGATGATCTTTTGTAAACATCATGAAGCAACAGGATGGTAATTCATCTCAAGATATGTGAGCTAAACTCATTGTTTTCAGCACAATTTTTGGGTCTTGTGCTCTGCATACAGACCCTAAGTCAGAGGCAATCATTGGATGTGTGTCACTTTGAGGACGAGATGACACGTGACAGGTTACCCAGAGTATATAAAGTAGTCTGGGTACTAGTTGTTTTCAGTTGTTTTCGTCGGCCATTGCTGCCAGCGTGTTGTAGTCGCAGAGTTTTAAATTGCAGCCGTTTTCTCTGTGTTGGGAAAAATTTTCAAGAACTTTCCGTCGCAATTAGTAGTATTTGTTCAAGGTAAGTTATGTTCTATTTCAAAATTGCTCTGTCGTGCCGTTTATGATTCTTTCATTTCGAATCGAAAATTAACAGCACTGCTTTGCCATGTTTGTTATCTGTTATTTCATTCAGGTGTTGCTGAGCAGAGTTTCCCCGGCGAGGAAAGGCAGCATATATCTAGACTCGCCTTGTGTTTAGTCTGGATTGCACTGAAGCTAGACGCTTTCGCAAGCCCACATTCAGTGGCTTTAAATCCAGTGCGGGTTGCACTACACCACATCTCACAAGTAAGCTTTCTCAGGAGTCACGATTAATCTCACAAGTTCTCACAAGCAAGTAAGCTTATCTATCGGCCTGGACTATCGGTGTGGTTTACACCTCGAACTGAAAGAGTTAATTATAGTAATCTAAAAAAAACTCGGACTGAATAAGAGTCTTGCACTACTGTTGTCTGTGTTATTAGCCGCTAGCGTAGAAACAATTACAATCGAACAATACCGGAGGATGCTTCTTCATGTGAGCGGGACCGATCTTGGAATATGACGTTTTACTTAAATGTTTTTTTATTTACTTGCCAACAATAAAAGACGTTGTTGGATATTACACGTTCCGGAATGAGGTAATGGTTTGGTTTATACGAAGATATGCTACAATGTTTAAAACCCATTGCAAATGATGTGGAGGAAAATCGAGGTCCTACAATATTTCATATCATTGATCCAACATCTGCTG
>JAHPZR010001400.1:7500-10000 GCA_019787425.1 Platygyra sinensis
ATTCCGTCGACTAGCTTTGGAGGCGGTAAAAATTTTGTCAGGCGAGAAAATCCTTTGTTCCTTGACATCCATGCGTCATTGGGTCATCAAATTTTGCAACATATCATGATTGTGAAGCGAACGTGACCGTATGACGTCCCGCGAATGTTCTCTCACTGAACATATTAAGAGCCTCAGTAAATCGTCGAATGACTCTCTTCCCGTTCGCATATTTCTATGGAACAAGATCTCAGGAAAATATAGCTGGACAGGTGCAGATGGATCTACGGGGCGAGGAAATATCCAGTGCGGGTGAAAACGACGGCGATGGAGGCGTCTTCTCTGCTGAATTAAAACCTCCACATAACAGGCGAATCCTAGCAACCAAAACTATAACTAATTGTTGATGTAGCAAGAACAGGTTCTGTATGAAAAACAAAAGGCAATAAATTGCCATAAAAACATTTCGGGGGAGCATTTTTCATTCACAAATTCGACCGGAAACTTCGCGCGAAACAGACACCAACACACATTTCACGACATCTTGATGGTAAATTGATCCACTTATCTGTCCCTAAAAAAATTTCGTATCTTCATAGGCGAAAAGGATTGCGAAAACA
Organism: Platygyra sinensis; assembly: GCA_019787425.1. Lineage (NCBI taxonomy): Eukaryota > Metazoa > Cnidaria > Anthozoa > Scleractinia > Merulinidae > Platygyra > Platygyra sinensis. Next base: position 8,100 of record JAHPZR010001400.1, read on the forward strand.
GAAAGTTGGTGATTACAAACTTTTCAATTTTTTTGCAGACGCAAAACTCAAATTTTCGTCTTAGTGCGAACAGGGACTAACTTCGAAAATATTTCTAGTACTGTTTTTGTTGTTTCAGTGGCTAGCTTGCCGTTAAAGGAAAGGAAGAAGTTTATTCTGTTTACTGCAAAAACAAATAATTTTATCTATATTTACAAATCTTCAACGCACAAATATTTTACTATTTGATCATTATGGAAAGATTTTGTTATCTCATGCCCGTTTCAACTGAGATGTTATGACCGTCTGTGGACCAGACGGTGCTAGGTACGATCTTTTACAAAATGCTTTAGAAAATATAGTCGAGTCAGAATACAGGAAAGCGGTTGAATATTTCACGTTATAATATCAGAAGCTTGATTAACCAAAAAAACATGTTTTTAATAAATGGCAGTTATTATGATGGCAGAATTACAATTGGTTATCATCACAGAAAATTAATTGCAGCTCCGAGGGAAAGCTAGGAGAACGGAATAATCGTTACCTACCGGCGAGGAATGACAAATACCCATATAAATTAAGAACTGGCCCAATGCAGCATGACTGGCGAGCACAAATGCCAATAATGTCCGGTTCGCAAATTTCGTATTTGCGATAAAGATCTGAAAGCTAAGTGGTCATAAATGAAAGCTAAAAACGCGAGGGGAAATAATGTAAGATCAGGAATATTAATGTAACACGGATCCATATAACAATAAAAGAAAAACCTCTCCCAGCACGAACTCAGTGTTATCAGCCCGGGCTTATCAGGCTCACATACTCCTTTTGTAGACATAAATTTAGTCCAATCCCGTCTTGATTACAATTTTTTTTTTGAAATTTGCTGGATAGTTGTTTAGCATTTCACAATAAACTGAACTTATCAATTAAAAAAAATCTTCTTTTATGGTCGCAGCTTTTCGTTTCTCTCAGAACCAAATTAAAACGTGAAGTACTTAATTACTTCACTGCGGCAACAAAAATGTAAAATGTCACTTGATCGAGGAATTGTACCCACTGCAGTACATTGTTTGAATTTGCTTTTCCTGACATTGACAACTGTTTAAATAGTAATATCTAGCTCTTCGAGAACGAATCATGAGATCTGCAGTGATGGGAAGGGTTTATCACTTTGCAGATTACAAAATGTATATAGGATGTAGTTGAAAGTTTGCGGTTGGGAGGGGTACACGTAAACAGACAGAGCTATTTAGAAATGACATGTGCGAACTAGATTGACATAAAAGTGTGGGAAAAGTAAAATCAATATTTCTTTTTTCTGTCTTTCTCAGACAAGCCAACAAAAGGAAAGAGAAATCGTTTGACATTTATTTGCGTGTCGTCAACTATTAAACGTCCGGTCGATTGGGTCATGAGATGCTTTATACGAGCTATTTTTCTGATTTTTAAATGGCCATTTTAATGGTCTTAGGTCTATAAAGGAAGCTTTGTTGCAACAAAGTTGAAAGTTGATTGCGGGAAGAGAGGACGAAATACTACTTAATACCGAAATTACATGTTGTTAATGATTTTTCGTTTTCTTCTAGATGACAATATAATAATATAAATAATTTGCTTAAAATCTATTGAATAAATTAAAAAATAGCTCTTTGACGAGGAAACTTCTTAGCTTAAAAGATCAAAAATGTTTATTTCAATTTTGATTTTCATTTTTTACATTTTGCTTCAAAAGGAATCAATTCAGGTGCACGGAAATTGATTTTAAATTTTAATTTTCATTATTGGATCAAAATCGAATGGACGAAAGGTACACGCACCCAGCAGCATGTCTTATAGACATTGTGGTCTTGCTGAGATTGTAAAATTTCGGTCATACTCTTAAACGATGGAGAATACGATGACCTTTCATTAGCCATGAGAAG
>JAHPZR010001400.1:15000-17500 GCA_019787425.1 Platygyra sinensis
ATTGCGCACAACTGTGTCTTCATGGTCAATTTAGATCGTTTGCCTCATCAAGAAGATGTGAAATGTGACAATCTAGGTTCTTGGCGGAACAATGGAATCAAGAATCGCACGTACGAAATGAATGAGGACGGGTATCCCGAATTGCTTGACGAGGAAGAAGCAAGCAGGGCAGCAACAAGCACATACACTCTCAGAAGAGTGTATTACAAAAATAAGGCAGCTCCCGACCTGAAGAAATACATCCTATCTTTGAAAGGTAACGTCACTTGAGCACTATTCGAATTAAAACAATGTGCTTTTGCCGTGGAAGTATCTCCTTATAGTTGCCCCGCGGACGTCTCAAGGGGTAACTATCAGACTGATAGTTCCGAGGCATAAGCACTCTGTCGTCTTCACTGTTCACCACTAAATTTTCTTTCCCACGCCAGTTCAAAAAATCATGTTAAATTGTTTTCAACCGGTTTAGATGAAAAAGGAAGGAAACAGCAAACAAAACAGACAAAACCCCACTAAATACAATTTCGGTTGTTTATTTGCCATAAACCCGGTTGTTTAGAGAAAAAGTTGCACGAACGAGTACTATGCATCCGGGTATTTACTTCGGAATTACAAACGGAGAAAATCTAGTTGTGAAGTATAACGGTTGTATTTGCGTTAGAACACTCGAAATATTCACTAATTGTTGGTACTGGAAAAGGAGCTAATGTAGGGCTCGAACTGCATGAAAATTAGATGATCGGAGAAAAATGGGTAGAGATTAATTGGAAATCGTTTCTCATTTTCTATATCCCGACCATTCAAAATATAACACATGCTCCTTTGGACATTGTCACTGAGAGAGAGGGTGTGTGTTGGTGCGTTTTTTGTTGTTTTAGGCGTAGTTTTTGTTGATTATCAATTGCACATATTTCTGCAGAATACCCAAAGCTGTGCCTAATTCAGTATCTCTTCGATGGTGTGGAACATACCATTGACGTACCCTGCCATGGAAACGTAAAGAAAGGCGGAAACCCATATACGCGCACTAAGCCAAGTGTGATGGCGAACCTACGTGCTGCAGTAAAAGATCAGAAACCTAAAGCAGCATATCATGGCAGGCGGTATCAAGAAGGTAGATTCCCTATCTGACCTACCAAGAAACAGGGACCAAGCAAGTTATTTAAGGCGGGGCTCTTCAGAAAAAAATGCTGACGTTGACTCCTTAGTGATTTTGCTGGAGCAGTGTAAAAGGCAGCAATTAGCAAACCCAAAGACCGCCTTTGTTCGTGAGGTATCCTGCGCACCAGAGTTACGCTGTGTCATGTGTTACGACGACCAGCTTGCTGACATTGTAAGGTTTTGTACACATCCTAGCAACTTCGGGATCCTAGGCGCTGACCCGACATTTAACCTTGGGAAGTTTAACGTGACTGTGACCACCTATACAAACTTGCTAGTGGTTGATCGCAAGACGCGCAAACATCCTGTGATGATTGGTCCCCTATTCATGCACCAAGCAAAGACGTATGACGCCTATAACTACTTCTTTTCGAAAATGGTTAGCTTGAACACAGATATTGCAAACGTGTTGGCTTTTGGCACAGATGGCGAAGAACCTCTTTTCAAAGCAATGGGACGCAACATGTACCACGCCATCCACTTAAGATGCTTTGGACACTTCCGGGACAATTGTAAAGAACGTCTACGTGCCCTCCCACGAGAAGTTCAAAAGAAGTTCCTGGATGACCTCTTTGGACGCAGGATTGATAATGATAGCATGGAAGCTGGTAAGCTAACAAACAAATCTACAAACACAATGCCAATATCTCGGCCTGTTCATTCCAAATTATTTAGTGTGAATTGTATGATTGGAAATCAGTCAGGCATTAGGTCCTTTAGTTGCATACATAAGAAGAAACAATCTCCTTTCATGGGCCTTTGCCTATCTCTATACTGAGGGAAAGACCTCTGGAAACGAGCTGTATGACAAATCGGAAACTTTCTTCCATAATAATGCTTTTTTTTTCTTTTCTCACTGAAAAAGGACTTTTGGATTGCGAGACAGAAGCCGATTTTCAAGCCCAACTGGAATCACTGAAAGAAGTGTGGGACGAGCGAGAAAAAGCCCATCTGCCTGCTGGAAAGCAACCCTCAACTGAAATTACAAAATTTGCCCAGAAACGGAAGGAACTGTTTCTTATTTGTTGCAATGTTTGCAGTCAATATTATTTAAAATTCAGTCTTTTGATAGGATTTTATCGTTGTTGTATTTTTACCCGCCCTACGGGCTCGTCAAAACGCGGCACAACTCATAAAAATAACAACCTCTTACTAACCGAGCGGGAGGGCAGTACTGGGGAATATTGACCCGGGGTCCGTACAGAAACGACCGAGGGCCAATATTCCCCAGTACGGCTTAAGCTAGCTAGGTTAGTAAGTAGTTTATTATATGGCACTCTGGCCATGCTTGCTTTGAATTTGCCGACTGTCGAAAACAAAAAAATGCACAGCCGATGAATGT
>JAHPZR010001400.1:30000-34699 GCA_019787425.1 Platygyra sinensis
ATTTGTTTTGCAGTAAACAGAATAAACTTCTTCCTTTCCTTTAACGGCAAGCTAGCCACTGAAACAACAAAAACAGTACTAGAAATATTTTCGAAGTTATAATTAATGACATTTCTGCAAGAAGTTGTGTGTCATTTGAGGCTTTGTTGTCTGCAGTCTGGCTCCAAAATTACTTTAATGTCGGAAATGTCATACGCCATAATCTACGCCTTCCAGTTCTTTATTTAGTTTCTTTGTTGTGCTTTTTTTCCCATTTATTTAAACATGTTTGTCATTGTTTTCTCCGAATTCAAAACACCAAGGCTTGTTATTTGGAGATTACAATATTACCATTTTTACTTTATTTATTCAGGTTCACACACAAGCAACACAAAAAATTGTGCTGAAAACTAATGAGTTTAGCTCACATATCTTGAGATGAATTACCATCCTGTTGCTTCATGATGTTTACAAAAAATCATCTACAAAGTGACCAAAAAAAGGCTCAAAAGAGGTCAAAATCGTCAAATAAGTCTAGGTTTCCCCGAAAAGGTAAATGTGACTCCAAGAAAGTGCCAGTTAAAATACAATTGAATTTTTTTTTAAAAAAAGTGCCTTTCAAAATGCGGTTGCCATGACAACATTGAATGGCTTGAACAATGACATGTCGGAATTATTACAGGGGCTAACTTCTATTGTTAGATTTAGAGAGATGTCCATCTTATGAGTTAGGCCGAAATAGTTGTCCGTGGCTGCCACTGCCCGGGTGATATGGCTGTGCGCATGCGTAAGGTACTGGCCAGTGTGTCAATTGCTATTATATGTTTACTTATGATCTGATTGGTTCTTCTAGTCGATGATAGCAAAAAAAATGTACAATGTAAGGGTTTAGAAAATATATATTTACTTCAAACGTCCGACCTTAAAGTGGCGCCAACCTATGACAGTCATTTAGGGGTACACTGATTTACTTAAATTACATTCAGTCATAATGAAGGAAAGTGTAAAGTATGACTTAAAAACACCTTCAAATTAAAACCATTTTGGGTATCATGAAGGCCCCGACCACATTAATGCATTTTAAAAAGTATTCGTTCCCGTTTCAACCCAAACGAAGCAAAATATTTTCGCCCACACTAGGGTTTTCTTTTCCGTTTCACCTCTCCGCAAAAAATGCATTTTCATTTCAAAACAAATACTCTTTGATGCGATTTCGCGCATTAAAAACCTGATGAAGGCGACAATATATGACGATTTTTCGTCACCTTTTTCGAAAGTATTCGTATACACCTGTCCACACTAAAACCCGAGCGTTTTTCAAAAGACTCCACTTTTTGAAACCGTTTTTGATAGTTTCCGTTTTCAGTGGCGATTTAATTTCTGGCGTTTCAGTGCGGACGATAAGCGAAAATACGTCAGAAAGTATTCGATTTCAGATGAAAACGCAATAGCGTGGTAGTAAACAAGTGGGTTTAAGACGGGGGTCCACCTGAAAGCCGTATTTTGGCTGGGTACTATGTTTTAAATGCAAATATCTCGTTTACGTTTCAACAGGAGCCCATCACCTGGAGCAAGCAACTACTCCACATTCCTGTCACGGCGTTTTCACAGACCGATCTATTTTTAGTTTGAATTTACCGCGAATTCTAAAACTCAGTGACCAATCACAAGCACGGACTTAATTTTTAACTGACGTCATAATTTTTACCGGAAGAGAGAAAAAACAAAACAAAATGACGGAGAGAGGCGAGGAATCCTCTGATAGTTCTAGTCCTTCGAGTTTAGATTCTTGTGAAGATTTTGAAAGTCCCTCGCCAAGCAGCAGTTCAGAAGAAAGCGCGAATGAAGATGAACCTTCTGCGGGCTCGATTTCGCGTCCGTCAGATCCAAAAAGGAAGAAAAACAATAGCCAGCCTCGATCTACTAGGAAAGTAACAGAAAACAACAACAAAAGAAGAAGAAGAAACAAGATTTTAGTTTAAATAACGACGAAATAGAAGAGCTGACCTCCTGGATATTTTCAAATCAAGAGGCCGCTCAGGTTGAAACTGAAATTCGCCCGCAAGTTGCAGGGAGTCCACGCGTGAAACTATCTTCAGAAAGGGAACGCTTCGCAAAGCACATGCTTAGCGTGGAACAAGAGGCGAATTTTCGGCTTCTCATCGCTGGATTTTGTCGCAAGTTTGCAACACTTGCGAGTGAATGCTCTAAGCTACCAGATAAGCAAAATAGAAAAGCTGTATTTTCAGTAGCGTGGATGAAATTACTATCATATATATATATACCTGTGTCCACTCGCATATTCAGGGTCGGAAATTGTCTGATACAACTTTGGATACAAGAACATCAAGGCTGATGTACGGAGTTTGACGAAACTCTTTACAGATATTGTGGAGCGGCACTTCATAGAATGATTAAGCTTCGAAGTGAAACTTTACAACACAAGAAAGGTCGTGGGAGGGTTTCGCGTGAGAGAAAGGGAATTATGGAACTAGAACTTGATCTGCTTCAGGACCTTACAATGGAAGACAAATCATCCCTTTCACCAGGTCTGCAAAACTCAGATGAAGGAAATCTTGTTTTTGCAAGAAACTGAGCTTATTCCTTTCCTCAGGCATGTCGATGAGAATGTACGTGAGTTCACGTGCGACTCAAACCTAAAAAGGTTTCCTAGAAAATTTCTTGAGATGTATCGGAGTTCTGTGCTTAACTGAACGAGGAACTGGAATAGATTTTAGGTTGTTTATCGCCGCTTTATCCTCGGCCAAAGTTGCCTCAAATTGTGAAGTCGTCGATGGACTTTTCAAAGCCTTAGTTTCAAAGTTAGCGAACACGCGCATTAATGAGTTTATGAATGCTAAGGTCGAGAGAGACCTCAAGAAGGACGGCAAGGTTTTGGACGCAGATGAAATGCTCAGACCTAAACTCAAATCATACACACTGTCTACCAAACGCAAGTAACCGTGTATTGCTATTTTCTAACTTTGTATTTATTATAGGGCAATCCTTGTTTACCATATTTGCCTCATTAGCATAAGCAATTCAGTTTCTCATGGAGCTACAGATAAATCAGTTCTGAATATTGAAAGGTCATACTAGGATTAACTGACTGCCAATGAATATGAGCCTGATTTATTGAATACTGTTTGTGCAACACAGGTTATTAAAACTCAAAATTTTACAAAGAATGTATGAGCTCATTAGTGCTTTTACCACCCAGAAATTTTGCAGTTTTTTAAAGAAAATTTTCCCAACAATTGCTGTAAAATTCCCTACCCGGGGTAGAAATAACTGAAATTCCCCACCCTGGGAAATGATTTGTGGTCAAATGTTTACAAAATATTCAAATATCCCTCCCCGGGACAGCATGATAATTCAAATGCCCTACCCCTGGGCCAAGGCGATCGATGAAATCCCCGCCCTATGCTTGACATTGATAGGTGCATAAGTCTTACTAGCTCTTTAGTTGCCTGGAGTCAATTCATATCTAACATGTTTATTTCTGTGAGCAAAGCTGTATGCAAATGAGCAAAAAATGTAAACAATGGTGTGAGCATGAATCCCCCTATTTGCAACCAAGCTAATGTATACTGTTATGTAGATTTTCAAGGTCATAATATTTTTATTATGTACCATGTTTTACAATTTTTGAAGAGCTCCTTTACAAAATGTCAGCAATTTGAAAATAGAATAGATGGTGCATAGCGTAGCCAATGTGAAGAAAACGGCATTCGTCATAAGACGCTAGTAGATTTATACTGATTTATATTACAACCGTACTTGTTTTTTAGCCAATGCCAACGTTAATTTTACTTAATCCGGATACCTAATGAATTCTACTGATCAAACACTTTGAGATAGGAATAAATACTTTAGTTATTAGGAGTGCAAATAAAGCACCGGCTGAGAAGAAAGCGTTTATGGGTCCCAGCATAGGGCAGCCTACCTTAGCCCACCACAAGTGCCCTGAAGCTCTTATTAAAGAAGGGCTTGTTAAGCCATCCAATTAGTATGGTAATTTTCAGCTCTACTCTACTTAGATATTCGCTTTCTCGTACTTATTTGCCATTAATAATGGCGGCGGTTATGATCATCATGGCTTAACAACGTCGATTATTAAATTTTTCAGTACTTTTTGCATTTCTTTGCCTTAGCAAATGTCTTTTGATCACAGCTATGAAGAGTCTAAGATTAACAAGTCGCTCTTCTTGTAGTGCTCCAATTTTTAGTAACTGGACGCCTGGAAAAAGTTAAGTGTCAAGTAGCAGATATCAATTACTACATTTGTGATTTGGGTTGATGTACAATATGAACACCCTTTAGTGCACTTCCAATTACCGATGGAATTAGGATGGTGAAGAGCCAATCAGAATTGCCGAAGAATTGTATTACGATTTCATTCTTAGTTCTGAAAACAAGTAACTTATTAAAGAAGTAAACGTTATATAATTGACATATTCGGGGTCGGAAAACTCTAGAAAACGACAAAAAAAAAACGTTTATTTCTTACGCCGCACTGTAAGATTCTTTTTAGTTTTAGGATATTTTTCCTTTTCCTTTATTGCTATGAATCAATAAATTGCTTTTGCTCACGGTATATTGAAAGCGTTAATTTTTGATGATGCTGATGTTGATGCATTGTTAAAGGAAGCTAAGTCATCACATCTGATGGTTTTCGTACAAAAAGGTACCACGCACACGTTAGGCCAGTCACAGATAT
>JAHPZR010001401.1:0-28043 GCA_019787425.1 Platygyra sinensis
ATCGTCACCTCTGTGAGGATGGTTAATTGTTAAATGTTATGATGTCATAGCCATTATAAAACCAGTGTACAGGTTTCTATCAGTCAGTCATAATCTCTTGAAACGCGGTCAAGCTTAATTTCGTTATTTCATAGACCAAGCTCTTTCTTCATCATGGCTCAATCAGATCTTCCAGCTTCTTACACAGATCCCCAACCAAGGCGTTCAACCAGACTGCCTAAATCAAGTAAGAGGGATCCTAACTTCATATACGAGGATTTTAAACATCATCTACAGAATTTTGATGACCCGGACGAACGCGACTTTTTACCCTCACCTTCGCTAATTCCTGACTCGCAAGGTCGAGATCAGAAAGAAACAAAAAGAAAAGTGAAGCGTGCGTCTTCCAAGCAATCTACGAAGGTACCAGATCCTGGTCGCCAGTATGTCGAGCTCCCAAGCAAGCTCCTTGACCTCCATCTTTACGACCTAGGTCAGGACGATCTCTCTCCTCCGGACTATAAGCCAGCCAAGATTCCGCAGTCTAACAGCACTCATCATCAGCCTCCACAACCATCAGCTTCTCCAGAGCGAGACCTCCAGCAAGAGATTCGCCTAGTCGAGCTACAGAAAGAGAAGCTTGCTTTAGAGCTTGAAGTTTTACGTCTGCGCCACGCCCCCAATTCTTCTCCTGACGGCGACCCTGGCGAGAAAACAAGTTCATCTGCGTCCGCGGGAGCGAATAGGAAGAAGCGTGCTGTTGACTGGCCACACGAATTTGCCCCAGGTACCAGCAATAATATCGAATATGATAAGATTGATTTACCACAGTTTGTAGCGGGTTTTTTGGCGATGATCAAATCCTATGATATTGCTAAGAAATCCGCTATGCTTGACTACCTCGAGTTGTTGATGCTCAAGGCATCAAGTTACTCCTGGTCCAGTGTACGTTCTTTTCATTCGCACATCACACGGCAGATCGAGTTATGGCGTCTGGAATGGACAAGCTCTAACGAGATTAGGGATAAGGCAGTTACCTTTTTCAAGCATTCCGATCTGCGCTCTTCTCAGTACGGTTTTAATGCCAACCCGGTCTCGTCTCCCACGCAAGCGTCTTCTTCAACACAGCGCCCACCAGTAAAACCCGAAGCGGAAAAATCATGTCGTCAATGGAATTACTATGGCTTGTGTTCTTGCGACAAGTCAAATCAAGACGTCTTCAACGCCCGTCACAAATGTCGCGTCTGTACCAGAGACCATCCCATGTTGCACTGTCCGAAAAGGAGAAATCCGATTCCCCCCCAAAACCCCGTTTGACTACAGGATTTGGCTCTACAAACACCTCAGGATGTTCTATATACGGACAGTTTTACGGCTCACGCTTCAACGACCTCTCCCTCGGACTGTTTCGCATCGGTTTCGCCGATCATCAAACATATTTTAGCATCAAAACATGACTTGCCTAACGCGTTCGGGGCAAAGGTTCCTGTTGTCACGCCCCTCAATATCACGGCTTGGGAGTTCAGATTACAAGACTATCATGATTCAAACGTTGTTCCATTTTCACGCTATGGATGGCCGATAAATTACACCGCCGACAAGTTACCCGCCTCATCTTCTTCTAATCACCCCTCCGCGCTTTCCTACTCCGAGCACGTCGATTATTACATTGCTACCGAACTTGAGCTCGGCGCTATTGCCGGTCCTTTTATTCATAATCCCCTGCCACGGCCTCTAATCTGTTCCCCTCTGCAGACCGTACCGAAGCGCGGTTCCACGAAAAGGCGTGTGGTCATGGATTTGAGTTTTCCCCCGTCTGGCTCGGTTAATAGTGGTATCCCTGACAACACCTATTTAGATGAACATTACAAGCTACGACTTCCCGGCATCGACCGGCTTTGCGAATTTATCTTACAACACGGCAGGGGTTGTTTACTGTACAAGCTTGATCTTCAGCGCGCGTATCGCCAGTTACCCATTGACCCTAAGGATTACTTTTATCTAGGCTTTCGCCATAAGAACATGCTTTACTTTGACACGCGTTGTCCTTTCGGATTGAGGACATCCGCCATGATTTGTCAGAGAACAACCAAAGCGGTAGTTCATTGTTTTACTGAACTCGGTTTCTTCGCTGATGTTTATCTCGATGATTTCTACGGCGCCGACACTCCGGAGCGGGCTTCACTGGCTTTTCAGACTTTACAGGATCTACTCCACGAGCTTGGACTGCAGACTTCACCTGACAAAGACTGTCCACCTTCTACCAACATGGTTTGTCTTGGTGTGGAGGTTGATTCGGATCATTTTACCCTTTCAGTCACGGAAACCCGTGTCAAGGATCTGTTCTCAGAACTGTCTTCTTGGTCTTCTCGCGAATCTTACACTCTAAAGCAATTACAGTCTCTTCTCGGAAAACTCTCTTTCGTGACCGCCTGCGTCAAACCAGGTCGCATTTTTATGTCGCGTTTATTGAACAGTTTACGTGCTTTTCCATCAACACGCGCACGACTTCCGGTCTCAGCAGACATGAAAGCTGACATAGCTTGGTGGCTGGATTTCCTACCAATTTTCAATGGCACTTCACTCATCAAACCTATTCACTGGGAATTCGACGATCTTCAGTTTACTACGGACGCATCGTTGCATGCCGGCGGAGCTACCTGTCTTAACGAATGTTTCACGTGCGAGTTTCCCGAGGACATTGTGCGCAGTGCCGGTCATATCACCGCTTTAGAACTCTACACTATTGTTGTAGCTGTCAAGTTTTGGGCTCCCAAGCTTTCCCACCGCAAATTCCTTGTGTCATGCGACAACAAAGCAGCTGTTACCGTTGTCAACTCTGGTTCTTCGAAGGATCACTTCATGCAACGTTGTTTACGGGAACTATGGTTCACAGCTGCCGTCCATGATTGCGAATTGACTGCTCGTCACATTCCAGGCGTCCATAACGTGTTAGCTGATGCGCTAAGCCGTTGGCGCACAGACTTCGCTTATCACGATCTATTTTATGAATCTGCCGCCCGCTTAGGCAGACAGTACACTTTTCAAACCGTTTCCAGGGATTATTTTAATTTTCAAGTTCAGTAATTCTATCTCTCGCGTAGAGTAGGCAAGTTAATATTGCTCTGAAGGTATTTACTTTGTCTTAGGCCGTTTGCTCATGTATTTTTTATTTATTTATTTTTTTTTTCTCTCTTCCTTGTTTTCTAGGTAGCACACAGGGTCTCAAGTTTTTAGATAGTTTTTCACATAGGCTAATTAGGTTAGCTCATGCTGCAACGACGCATAAAAATATGCAGTCACATTTTCGTATTTTTACACAGTTTTGTAACAATCTCGGCGTGCAACCGTTTCCGGTCCAACCTGAAACCATTTTAAGATATATTTCTTTTCTTTCGGTTACGGGTCGTTCTTATGGGACCGTCCAGAATCATATCTCTACAATTAAGCATTATCATCGTTTGTTTGGTTTTCAACCCGGGTGGGAAAATTTGTATTCCTTTCAGTTAGCGTTACGCGGATGTAAGCGGTTTTTGGGGGCTGCTACAACGCGCAAACTAGCCATCACACCCATTCTACTTTTGCGTATGGTTTCTTTGTTCGACCCCAACCAACCGCTTCAGGCAGCCATGCGGGCTTTGTTTCTAGTAGCATTCTTTTCTTTTTTACGAAAGTCTAATTTGGTTGTTCCATCAGCTCATGTTATTTCTCCTAAAGTCCCACGGCGTTCGGACTTTCACATGTCACAGCACGGAGCTTTCCTCAACATTCGCGCGACCAAGACTATTCAGTTTTTCCAGCGGGCTTTATGCGTTCCTCTCCCTAGTATCCCAGGTTCTCCGCTTTGTCCTGTTGCGGCTCTTGAACATCATCTTCGCCTCAACGCACTTCGCCCATCGGATCCACTTTTTTCAGTTTGTTCAGGCCCCGCGCATACTACCCGTCCTCTTACTTTTCGTCATTTTTCTAGTTTTTTAGCACGGGTTATTGCTGCATTAGGTTTAGATCCGCGAGCTTACTCGCCTCATAGTTTTCGGCGAGGCGGTGCCACGTTTGCTTTTGAATGCCACGTTCCAGCAGAACATATTAAGTTTCAGGGCGATTGGAGCAGCGACGCCTATTTAGTTTATTTAGAGATGTCCCCTGCTCAGAAGCGTCTGGCGGTTGATTCTATGGCCGCGAAAATTTATCAATTGTCTTCATCTTAATTTTAGTTTTAGTCAATCATTGGTCATTATTATTATTATTTTTTTTTTTTCACCCATTTCACATGATTCCATACATACTTTTGTCTTTAATCACAGACCACCTTCTCGTTTGGGTTTGGGTGTTGGAGTTGTATTGTCTTTAGCTTGTGTATCTCAGTTTCGATTCATTGACAATAAACTCCTTGTTCCCAAACTCGCGGTCTGTGGTTAAATGTAAACAATTGTGTCAATCGTCACCTCTGTGAGGATGGTTAATTGTTAAATGTTATGATGTCATAGCCATTATAAAACCAGTTTACAGGTTTCTATCAGTCAGTCATAATCTCTTGAAACGCGGTCAAGCTTAATTTCGTTACCCTATCCCTCCCACCCTTAAGGTGTTGGAGTTGTATTGTCTTTAGCTTGTGTATCTCAGTTTCGATTCATTGACAATAAACTCCTTGTTCCCAAACTCGCGGTCTGTGGTTAAATCTCAATCAATAAAAACCAATAATTGATATAATCAATGTCAATTATCAATATAATCAATATTAATTAATCGATTAATATCAGAAATCGATGAAAAATCAATCACCAGAGAAAATTGTGAGTATTGATTTTCATTGCTGTCATCGATTTTATCGATTTTCATCCTTTTGTCGATTTTTCTTGTTTCGTTTTAATTTCAGCAACAAAAACGTAATGCGCAATAGATAAGCTTTGTTCGCGATAAAAGGAAAGGAATTCAAAGATAAAAATTATTGTTGGAGCCCATTTTCCTTTGATTAAATTGCTTTCTTGACCGTGAGTTTTATAATACTCTGCAAAACAGTAGCATCGCAAGGTTAATGAACTATTTTAACATCTCAACACATAAAAGTTTATTGCATTTATAAAGCCACCTGAACATCAATACAGTTTATGGTAATTTTTTTTGCTTGAGCTACTGAAAGGGCGGCTAATGGCACAGTCCAGAAATGAAGGAAGCATGTGCCTTGAGAATCACATACTGAGTAGCACCAACTAGCGAAGATAATAACAAATTACATTTAATCGATGCATGGACTCTATACTACGGAACGCTAACTCTGCTTGCAGTCGCACTAGTTTGCTGAAGAATGCGCAATAAATCTAAACACATGAGTTGGATGAATTTGGCCACACAGGTGGCGTGTTTAATATGACCCAGGACAATTAATTGTGGCAACACATTAAATCTATAAGATTTCCATTGTTCAGCAAAGGTGGGGCGAAAAAGACGCACCCACATTTCTAAATGTAAAAGAACAATCTGATGTCTAGTAACAGGGATGGGGGGGGGCGGGAAAAATGTTTTCCTTTCGAGATACCAACGGTACGAGGGCCAAGGGAAGAAGGGCGAGTTGCTCAAGAGAAATATCTTTTATCCTCGAGGGAACGCCCCCTCTATCACCCGGGGTGATAGTTGACATAAACCAGGTTACAGACCATTGCGTGACTGTCATGGCTCGACATAAATAACATTATGCGTGAACATAATGTTTGGTTTTATATCGATGCATGACTCTATATCTACGGAACGCTAACTCTGCTTGCAGTCGCACTAGTTTGCTGAAGAATGCGCAATAAATCTAAACACATGAGTTGGATGAATTTGGCCACACAGGTGGCGTGTTTAATATGACCCAGGACAATTAATTGTGGCAACACATTAAATCTATAAGATTTCCATTGTTCAGCAAAGGTGGGGCGAAAAAGACGCCACATGCCACCGTTTGTGGCAGCCCCACCAAGACAGAAGCAGAGTTTAGCGTGGCGGAATAAGATGAATAACAAGAGACTTAATATTGATGTTATGCCTAATGACATATAGAAATTGCTAGCAACAGGCCTGTTTAGTGTTACGTTGCCTCCGACACATATGAATGTATTGTTGTCATGCAAAACACATTTCCTTGGGTTTTAGCAATACTCGAGCCGATTACATTTCACGTTCTCAGGTAGCAAAGTTCAAGGAACTCTCAACAGATGTAGACGAGAATCCAACCACAATACCCGCCAACCTACTGCCCAAGAGTTGGTCTCTAACTTGAGTGGCCTGTTGAGCTCAGCATTAACCGAAGGAACCCGGAGATCGTATCAACGCGCGTGGGCCGTCTTTCGACAATTTTATGCTCAATTTTATGGGTCCCCTAACCCCACGTTGCCATTATCTCCTGTCTGTCTTCCCCTTTATATTTCATATCTTTCTTTTCGCAAATTGGCTTATTCTACGATAACTTTACATCTTTCGGCCATTTCTTACGCTCACAAAGTCGGTGGATTTTGTGATCCGACCAAATCTTTTTTGATACAAAAGTTATTGACAGCGTTAAGTCGTCAAAGACATTCTGATATTCGTCTGCCCATTACCAGACCAGTGTTGCATGAGCTCGTCCGGTCCCTCGAATACACCAACTCTTCGGCTTTTCAACGCACTCTGTTTTCAGCCATGTTTCTTACTGCCTTTTATGGCCTTTTCCGAATTGGAGAGCTTTCGACCAAGAGTGCTCGCTTTGCGTGTTCAGTTGTCCAATACCGTGATCTTCAAATTTTATCGCGTGAGGGCGTCCCATGCACGGTTAAGATCACTATCAGTGATTACAAACATAATTCTGACCACCGGCCATTTGATATCCTAATTACTCGGGATGATTCTGTATCTTTTTGCCCGGTTAAAACCCTTCTCAACTACTGCAAGGTTCGAGGTAATCGTCCTGGCCCCCTTTTCTGTAATTCTGATCAGACCCCTATTTCTGTGTATCAATTTAATACCGAGCTTCTGCGTTGCCTCCAATATTGCGGCTTAGACATAAGTCGATACAAAAACCACAGTTTTCGCATCGGGGGCGCGTGTCACGCTGCCGACAAGGGTTTTTCTGATGCGCAAATTAGAGCTCTTGGTCGATGGAAATCCGACGCCTTTAAGGTTTACCTTCGTTCTGAAAGTATCAATGCCAATTAATTTAATTTTGTTAGTCATTCTCTTCCTGTATTTAGTACGTACTGCCAGCTTCGTAGGTCAGACAAGGGCTGCTATGTTGCTGTCTTCAACTGTATGTCCACTAAAGTAGGACAGTCAGGGGCTGCTACTTTACGGCCTTTTTTCAATTTGCAGTTTTCAACCACTTACACAAGTATTCCGAGATTTATAAGGGGGTGCTATAATATTACTTTTGTCATCTGCAATATTTAGAACTGGAAGCTTACTGAAGTTGGTCAGACAGGAGCTGCGACTTCACTTTCATTCTTATATCACCTGAGTTTTAAATATTGTTGTTTAGTTTGTCCGGGCCTTCGCCTGTTGGTGAAGTCGGTCAGACAGGGGCTGCGGCTTTACTAGCTCCCTTAGGTCCTAACGTAATTTAACTTCTAGATGATATATTATTTTGCTAAATAATTAGTTGCACGTGCTCTTAACTTTGCATTGAAGCCGGTCAGGCAAGGGCTGCGGTTTCACGCTTGCCTGTTAACACTAAACAGGCCTGTTGCTAGCAATTTCTATATGTCATTAGGCATAACATCAATATTAAGTCTCTTGTTATTCATCTTATTCCGCCACGCTAACTCTGCTTCTGTCTTGGTGGGGCTGCCACAAACGGTGGCATGTGGCGTCTTTTTCGCCCCACCTTTGCTGAACAATGGAAATCTTGTAGATTTAATGTGTTGCCACAATTAATTGTCCTGGGTCATATTAAACACGCCACCTGTGTGGCCAAATTCATCCAACTCATGTGTTTAGATTTATTGCGCATTCTTCAGCAAACTAGTGCGACTGCAAGCAGAGTTAGCGTTCCGTAGATATAGAGTCATGCATCGATATAAAACCAAACATTATGTTCACGCATAATGTTATTTATGTCGAGCCATGACAGTCACGCAATGGTCTGTAACCTGGTTTATGTCAACTATCACCCCGGGTGATAGAGGGGGCGTTCCCTCGAGGATAAAAGATATTTCTCTTGAGCAACTCGCCCTTCTTCCCTTGGCCCTCGTACCGTTGGTATCTCGAAAGGAAAACATTTTTCCCGCCCCCCCCATCCCCTGTTACTAGACATCAGATTGTTCTTTTACATTTAGAAATGTGGGTGCGTCTTTTTCGCCCCACCTTTGCTGAACAATGGAAATCTTGTAGATTTAATGTGTTGCCACAATTAATTGTCCTGGGTCATATTAAACACGCCACCTGTGTGGCCAAATTCATCCAACTCATGTGTTTAGATTTATTGCGCATTCTTCAGCAAACTAGTGCGACTGCAAGCAGAGTTAGCGTTCCGTAGATATAGAGTCATGCATCGATATAAATGTAATTTGTTATTATCTTCATGCTAGTTGGTGCTACTCAGTATGTGATTCTCAAGGCACATGCTTCCTTCATTTCTGTGACTGTGCCATTAGCCGCCCTTTCAGTAGCTCAAGCAAAAAAAAATTACCATAAACTGTATTGATGTTCAGAGTGGCTTTAATAAAATGCGATTAAACCTTTTAATTGTTGTTGAGATGTTTACAATAGTTCATTAACACTTGCGATGGCTACTGTTTTGGCAGATGTATCTATATAACTCACGCGTCAAGAAAGCAATTTAATCAAAGGGAAAATGGGGCGGGCTCCACCAATAATTTTTATCTTTGAATTCCTTTCCTTTTTATTCGCGAACAAAGCTCATCTAATACTGCGCATTACGTTTTTTTTGCTGAAATTAAAACGAAAACAAGAAAAATCGACAAAAGGTATGAAATCGATAAAATCGATGACCAGCAATGAAAATCAATACTCCCAATTTTCTCTTGGTGATCGATTTTTCCTACGATTTCTGATATTAATCGATTTAATTAACATTGATTATATTTGATAATTGAACAATTGTTTATATCAATTATTGGTTTTTATTGATTGAGCACGCTGTGGTGGTAGACTGATAATTGTTTACATTTAACCACAGACCGCGAGTTTGGGAACAAGGAGTTTTATATTGTCATATGAATCGAAAACTGAGATCCACAATCTAAGACAATACAACCCAACACCTTAATGGTGGAGGGATGGGTAACGAAAATTAAAGCTTGACCGCGTTTAAGAGATTCATACGACTGACTGTGATAGAAAACCTGTACACTGGTTTTTTATAATGGCTATGCATCATAACATTTAGACAATTACCCATTCTCACAGAGGTGCGATTGACACATTGTTTACATTTAACCACAGACCGCGAGTTTGGGAACAAGGAGTTTATTGTCAATGAATCGAAACTGAGATACACAAGCTAAAGACAATACAACTCCAACACCTTAAGGGTGGGAGGGATAGGGTAACGAAATTAAGCTTGACCGCGTTTCAAGAGATTATGACTGACTGATAGAAACCTGTAAACTGGTTTTATAATGGCTATGACATCATAACATTTAACAATTAACCATCCTCACAGAGGTGACGATTGACACAATTGTTTACATTTAACCACAGACCGCGAGTTTGGGAACAAGGAGTTTATTGTCAATGAATCGAAACTGAGATACACAAGCTAAAGACAATACAACTCCAACACCCAAACCCAAACGAGAAGGTGGTCTGTGATTAAAGACAAAAGTATGTATGGAATCATGTGAAATGGGTGAAAAAAAAAAAATAATAATAATAATGACCAATGATTGACTAAAACTAAAATTAAGATGAAGACAATTGATAAATTTTCGCGGCCATAGAATCAACCGCCAGACGCTTCTGAGCAGGGGACATCTCTAAATAAACTAAATAGGCGTCGCTGCTCCAATCGCCCTGAAACTTAATATGTTCTGCTGGAACGTGGCATTCAAAAGCAAACGTGGCACCGCCTCGCCGAAAACTATGAGGCGAGTAAGCTCGCGGATCTAAACCTAATGCAGCAATAACCCGTGCTAAAAAACTAGAAAAATGACGAAAAGTAAGAGGACGGGTAGTATGCGCGGGGCCTGAACAAACTGAAAAAAGTGGATCCGATGGGCGAAGTGCGTTGAGGCGAAGATGATGTTCAAGAGCCGCAACAGGACAAAGCGGAGAACCTGGGATACTAGGGAGAGGAACGCATAAAGCCCGCTGGAAAAACTGAATAGTCTTGGTCGCGCGAATGTTGAGGAAAGCTCCGTGCTGTGACATGTGAAAGTCCGAACGCCGTGGGACTTTAGGAGAAATAACATGAGCTGATGGAACAACCAAATTAGACTTTCGTAAAAAAGAAAAGAATGCTACTAGAAACAAAGCCCGCATGGCTGCCTGAAGCGGTTGGTTGGGGTCGAACAAAGAAACCATACGCAAAAGTAGAATGGGTGTGATGGCTAGTTTGCGCGTTGTAGCAGCCCCCAAAAACCGCTTACATCCGCGTAACGCTAACTGAAAGGAATACAAATTTTCCCACCCGGGTTGAAAACCAAACAAACGATGATAATGCTTAATTGTAGAGATATGATTCTGGACGGTCCCATAAGAACGACCCGTAACCGAAAGAAAAGAAATATATCTTAAAATGGTTTCAGGTTGGACCGGAAACGGTTGCACGCCGAGATTGTTACAAAACTGTGTAAAAATACGAAAATGTGACTGCATATTTTTATGCGTCGTTGCAGCATGAGCTAACCTAATTAGCCTATGTGAAAAACTATCTAAAAACTTGAGACCCTGTGTGCTACCTAGAAAACAAGGAAGAGAGAAAAAAAAAATAAATAAATAAAAAATACATGAGCAAACGGCCTAAGACAAAGTAAATACCTTCAGAGCAATATTAACTTGCCTACTCTACGCGAGAGATAGAATTACTGAACTTGAAAATTAAAATAATCCCTGGAAACGGTTTGAAAAGTGTACTGTCTGCCTAAGCGGGCGGCAGATTCATAAAATAGATCGTGATAAGCGAAGTCTGTGCGCCAACGGCTTAGCGCATCAGCTAACACGTTATGGACGCCTGGAATGTGACGAGCAGTCAATTCGCAATCATGGACGGCAGCTGTGAACCATAGTTCCCGTAAACAACGTTGCATGAAGTGATCCTTCGAAGAACCAGAGTTGACAACGGTAACAGCTGCTTTGTTGTCGCATGACACAAGGAATTTGCGGTGGGAAAGCTTGGGAGCCCAAAACTTGACAGCTACAACAATAGTGTAGAGTTCTAAAGCGGTGATATGACCGGCACTGCGCACAATGTCCTCGGGAAACTCGCACGTGAAACATTCGTTAAGACAGGTAGCTCCGCCGGCATGCAACGATGCGTCCGTAGTAAACTGAAGATCGTCGAATTCCCAGTGAATAGGTTTGATGAGTGAAGTGCCATTGAATATTGGTAGGAAATCCAGCCACCAAGCTATGTCAGCTTTCATGTCTGCTGAGACCGGAAGTCGTGCGCGTGTTGATGGAAAAGCACGTAAACTGTTCAATAAACGCGACATAAAAATGCGACCTGGTTTGACGCAGGCGGTCACGAAAGAGAGTTTTCCGAGAAGAGACTGTAATTGCTTTAGAGTGTAAGATTCGCGAGAAGACCAAGAAGACAGTTCTGAGAACAGATCCTTGACACGGGTTTCCGTGACTGAAAGGGTAAAATGATCCGAATCAACCTCCACACCAAGACAAACCATGTTGGTAGAAGGTGGACAGTCTTTGTCAGGTGAAGTCTGCAGTCCAAGCTCGTGGAGTAGATCCTGTAAAGTCTGAAAAGCCAGTGAAGCCCGCTCCGGAGTGTCGGCGCCGTAGAAATCATCGAGATAAACATCAGCGAAGAAACCGAGTTCAGTAAAACAATGAACTACCGCTTTGGTTGTTCTCTGACAAATCATGGCGGATGTCCTCAATCCGAAAGGACAACGCGTGTCAAAGTAAAGCATGTTCTTATGGCGAAAGCCTAGATAAAAGTAATCCTTAGGGTCAATGGGTAACTGGCGATACGCGCGCTGAAGATCAAGCTTGTACAGTAAACAACCCCTGCCGTGTTGTAAGATAAATTCGCAAAGCCGGTCGATGCCGGGAAGTCGTAGCTTGTAATGTTCATCTAAATAGGTGTTGTCAGGGATACCACTATTAACCGAGCCAGACGGGGGAAAACTCAAATCCATGACCACACGCCTTTTCGTGGAACCGCGCTTCGGTACGGTCTGCAGAGGGGAACAGATTAGAGGCCGTGGCAGGGGATTATGAATAAAAGGACCGGCAATAGCGCCGAGCTCAAGTTCGGTAGCAATGTAATAATCGACGTGCTCGGAGTAGGAAAGCGCGGAGGGGTGATTAGAAGAAGATGAGGCGGGTAACTTGTCGGCGGTGTAATTTATCGGCCATCCATAGCGTGAAAATGGAACAACGTTTGAATCATGATAGTCTTGTAATCTGAACTCCCAAGCCGTGATATTGAGGGGCGTGACAACAGGAACCTTTGCCCCGAACGCGTTAGGCAAGTCATGTTTTGATGCTAAAATATGTTTGATGATCGGCGAAACCGATGCGAAACAGTCCGAGGGAGAGGTCGTTGAAGCGTGAGCCGTAAAACTGTCCGTATATAGAACATCCTGAGGTGTTTGTAGAGCCAAATCCTGTAGTCAAACGGGGTTTTGGGGGGGAATCGGATTTCTCCTTTTCGGACAGTGCAACATGGGATGGTCTCTGGTACAGACGCGACATTTGTGACGGGCGTTGAAGACGTCTTGATTTGACTTGTCGCAAGAACACAAGCCATAGTAATTCCATTGACGACATGATTTTTCCGCTTCGGGTTTTACTGGTGGGCGCTGTGTTGAAGAAGACGCTTGCGTGGGAGACGAGACCGGGTTGGCATTAAAACCGTACTGAGAAGAGCGCAGATCGGAATGCTTGAAAAAGGTAACTGCCTTATCCCTAATCTCGTTAGAGCTTGTCCATTCCAGACGCCATAACTCGATCTGCCGTGTGATGTGCGAATGAAAAGAACGTACACTGGACCAGGAGTAACTTGATGCCTTGAGCATCAACAACTCGAGGTAGTCAAGCATAGCGGATTTCTTAGCAATATCATAGGATTTGATCATCGCCAAAAAACCCGCTACAAACTGTGGTAAATCAATCTTATCATATTCGATATTATTGCTGGTACCTGGGGCAAATTCGTGTGGCCAGTCAACAGCACGCTTCTTCCTATTCGCTCCCGCGGACGCAGATGAACTTGTTTTCTCGCCAGGGTCGCCGTCAGGAGAAGAATTGGGGGCGTGGCGCAGACGTAAAACTTCAAGCTCTAAAGCAAGCTTCTCTTTCTGTAGCTCGACTAGGCGAATCTCTTGCTGGAGGTCTCGCTCTGGAGAAGCTGATGGTTGTGGAGGCTGATGATGAGTGCTGTTAGACTGCGGAATCTTGGCTGGCTTATAGTCCGGAGGAGAGAGATCGTCCTGACCTAGGTCGTAAAGATGGAGGTCAAGGAGCTTGCTTGGGAGCTCGACATACTGGCGACCAGGATCTGGTACCTTCGTAGATTGCTTGGAAGACGCACGCTTCACTTTTCTTTTTGTTTCTTTCTGATCTCGACCTTGCGAGTCAGGAATTAGCGAAGGTGAGGGTAAAAAGTCGCGTTCGTCCGGGTCATCAAAATTCTGTAGATGATGTTTAAAATCCTCGTATATGAAGTTAGGATCCCTCTTACTTGATTTAGGCAGTCTGGTTGAACGCCTTGGTTGGGGATCTGTGTAAGAAGCTGGAAGATCTGATTGAGCCATGATGAAGAAAGAGCTTGGTCTATGAAATAACGAAATTAAGCTTGACCGCGTTTCAAGAGATTATGACTGACTGATAGAAACCTGTACACTGGTTTTATAATGGCTATGACATCATAACATTTAACAATTAACCATCCTCACAGAGGTGACGATTGACACCATGAGCACCCACTTTAACTTAGAATAATTCCAAAAATCAAAACCTTTGTGTTTGGTTCCTGTGGGATCCTGGGGTCATGCAAATATCATTAATATCGACTGTAGGTTGCATTTAAGGATCATTCTGGTGGCCAAGTATTTTTATAGTAAACCCACAGAAAACTTCATGAAATGAAATAAAAATAACAAAGAACTGAAAAGTGAGCAACAAAGAAACGAAAATATTAAAATTAAAAGAAATTAACACATTGACTAAACAAAAAAAGGAAAAATGAAACAAAACAATAAAATGGAAGTAAAATAGAAAGATGAAAATAAAGTAAATTAAAGTAAAATAAAATGTACAAAATAAAAATTACATTGTAAAACAAATCACAATTTCAATTTGTTTTGAGTTTGCTCTGAGATCAATGGAACGATTTTTTGAACATTGACAACATAATCCATGAGGACTGCAGCTGGTATGTACATTCTACAGCCCATCACATTCGACGAGAAATCAGTACTATGATAACACTGGACGCATCATCAGTGTTCGAAAATCACTTTGCCTTTTACCCTGTATTTTTAATTTTTTTTTATTGCATTTTTTTTATCATTTCTTTGATGTCATTTCATTTTCTGTGACTACAATGTATGTATATTAATCAGGAGCTTCTTTCACTTCCATTTTCCTCGATCATCTTCAGTGAATTTTTTCCATCTATTACAGGTCCTGTTCTAATTGTACTTAAAGTGAAATGTGTTTGGAAGTGTAGAGGTAGGAATTAATTTAAGCAAATTATTAATTTAAATTTAAAGAATAATCCAGGCTGGGCCAGCTTGGACAGAAAACATCAAATCTGCTGCATGGCTTTTTACAATATCTAAATAAAATTATAAAAACCAAGAACTGTTTGGTTCCTGTGGGCTCCTGAGGTCATACAATCATTAACTGAGTAACTGAGTAGGTTGCTTTCATAAGGAACATTCTGTGTACTGTCAACTCTCTCATGGCAGGTTTGTTGTTGGCTGAATTTGGTTTTACAGTATTACTCAGTTGTCTGTTAAGTCTAAACTGTCTTCAAATATATAATGAATAAATAATCAATAAATCAATCAATAATTGAAGTAAATAAATAAGTGAACTGTCAGAAGTAATCACAGATTAGGCTTTAGGCTGCAGAATTATGACCAGAACAATTTAGTAATGACTGGCTTGCAACCTAACTATGATGAATCACTTGTCTTGAGTCATTTGATCAACATTGTATTTTCAACAGCTGTATTCTTAGGGTCAATTTGTATTTTGAATTACCCAACTAATTTGTCATCTTATTTTTTAAATTTGTTGTTTAATTGTTTGGGAATATAACTTTCTGTTACTGTATATGTCATGTGAAAGCAGAGTTTCATTTGTTCTAATGTACACAAAGTATTTGACCTTGATTATTATATTTACCATTTTGTTTGCATTTCCAGTATTTCTGCCAGTCAGCCAGACTTAAACCCTTTCCTGCTCAAGGGGCCTCCCTTTGATAAGTAAAATCGTCTGCCATTAGACAGAGTAAAATCTATAAGTCACTCTTGAGCAGGAAAGGGTTGAGGGAGATCGTGCTTTAAGGGAGCAAGTGACAAGCTAATAGGGGAAGGGAGGTTTGGAAGTCTGGAAATTTCCATATCACCTTCTGGATCATACAGTCATGTAGTTACAAATTAAATAAAATATGCACCTGGGCTGAAACGCTGTTTTCTAAAAAATAGGGAAGAGAAACATACAGTAATTGTATTTTACAGTCCTCTTGAAAGAAGAAGAAGAAATTGTTTATGTCTGCCTCCACAATTATTATTATTATATTGTTACACTGTTGAAAGAATTACATGTATTCCCACACAAATTAAAACAGCTACCTCGGGGTCAGCCATTCCAGGCTCCCTTATTTTCAGTATTTAGGGATGCTATCTTGGCTTGCTCGCCCCATGCTCCCTCGTTTTCGGCAGCAATAAATGTTAGAAAATCTTTCAAGCTTGCCAGGACTGCAATGCGTGCAAAGAACTACAAGCTACCGCTTCATAGCCCTCTGCTCTCAAAACCACTCTATAGTCAGGATAGTTAGGTAATCTTCATATCATCAAAACTCGAGCAAAATGTGTATTTCAAAGGATGGCCCTAAACTCACAACAAGCAACAGGAATAATAGCACAAATTAAGAATGGTCTTTATTTGATAAGAGAACTGTACGTTGGCCCAAAAGGGTCAATCACAAATCAGTTTCTCAAAACACAAATCAGTTTACCAAAACACAAAACAATTTTTAAAACACAAAACAATTTCGTCGAAACACAATTCAAAAGACTGGGCACTTGCTCTGTTATTATCAGGGAGCTTGGAGAGGACTCATTCCCAGGATTTTCCACATCCAACATGGCCACTTAGAACTAATATGCTGTCATGCTGTAGATGTTCGAAAATGTTCTGCCACAACTGCAACTGTGTGTCTGAAGTGTTACAGGAATATTTTTATTGCTCTCAATGTGGAACAAAGTTAGACATTGCTGTGCCATCTTTTCTATAATTGTTGTCCTTCGAAAATGTAACGGAAAAGGAAGCAGTGGCAGCTTACTTTACACTGACTTAATTTAACAGTGGATTCATCCAGTTACAACGCTGTGCTATTCTTTGCTTTCTTGAGAAGTATCATGACATGTAGGTAGCGAGGTTAAATCCTATGTTAAATTTGGCGTAAAATGTGGCAATCCTACGTCCCAGAACTCGGACAATTGTTCTTCTGGCTGCAAATCAATTAAAAGTCATAGCAACCAGATTTGGATGCTCAGAGACTTACTTAGGCTGGTAATGAAAAGTGCACCAAGTTATTTTTCTTCAGTTTTAATAACCACAATTTTATTTTTATTTTGCGACATGCTTGTTACATGCACATATTACATAATTAAGTACACATACATAATCAAGTAAAACAGCAGTTTAGGCAAGAAGAATAATTGAAATGTACAGTGTAACTGTACCACCAGTGACAAGCATTCTCAAGAAAAAAGGGAGGATTTTCCAACAGGAGAATGCAGGGATGATTTATAATAAATTTCATTGAATCAACTAGTATATACCTGCCAAGTGTCAAGCCTAAGGCGTGATTGTCATGCCTGTGGATCAAAAACTTGTCAAAGATGTCAAATCTACTCACGCCTGTGTTCCAATTTCTCACGCCTGGTAGAAACATTATAGCCATTACAGTATTGACTGACACATTTTGAAAAATATATTAATTATTTTATTAAAGAAACTGAAACCAGTGAGAGAAAATACGATTCTTACTAAACCGCTACGTTGACATCCATTCGATAAATTGCCATGGTTGTAAAATGGCCAGTTTAAATATTACCAGTCTTTAGACGAGCTATGTATTATCTTATAAATATAATCAAAGTATTGATCCAAGTACTGGCCAGACGGAAGTCTTTGGAACACCTTCGGAACATCTTCAGAAGTCTTTGGATATCTCCAGAAATCATCAGAGCAGCTTTGAAGGCCTACGAAAAATCCTGGCACTCTCAGGAGAAAAATGTCACTTCTATTAATTAAAAAAAAGTTGGCAGGTATACTAGTACTATCTCTCTTTTAAGCCCCCTATTTTCTTTCAACCACTTAGCAAAAATGGCAGCAGGCTACTGCAGGAGTTCTTTATAAATTTGAATGTACGAAAGGGAGGCTTGAAACAGAAATAAAGGGAAATGGAAAAATAAAACAGGTAAATGGTATCAAACACCAAGCTGAGAGTTTAAAATACAACGTGCAGCAGAGTATTTTTGACACAATTCGAGGTGTTTGGATAGCTGATGAAACACTGCGTCGAGTGTTTGCTACATCTTCTCAATCAAAACAACAATCGGAGAGTAAACTGAGAAGCGAAGTTGTCAAAATCTATGGTAATTAAGACCAATTTTTCAAACCTCCTTCACGGTTGTGATTTTCTTTGTTTTAACTTGATAATTTTATTTAAATGAGTTTGAGAATGGTTACTGGGAATTATGTGCTATTTCGTTTCATTAACATTTTTGCACTTGGTTGTGGACTGCACTATTCAAGTTTATAAAGCAGCTGTTATTAAATAAGAGAACATATTTAAAGCTTCTTTCCAGTTAGCAGGCCTCGAGACCTCAAACAGAGACAAAACATGATTTAAGTTAGTACTCTTGAAAGTCATTCTTTGAATTGGTTGTTATACATTTCATTCTGTTTTTGTACAGCTTTTCAGGAGACACTGGTTGCAAGAGATCTGAGGCATTAAAGTTTTCTGGGAGAAAATATACAGTAGTTCATCTGGTTTTCCAGGAACTGTATCATGTCTTGACTGGCAAGTATAGTGTGTATTCCCATGAATCTTCACAGAATCTAGATCTTGCTGAATTAACTCTGTAAAGTATGACCATAAACATTCCTCATGAAGTGCATTGCAAGGTAAAAATACCCCACGGTCTACAAGGTCTTTGAAGAAGTTAATCCACCAAGTGAGACGGCTCCGGCGGAAAGAGGACCACCAAGCCTCTATCCATTGGTTTCCAGTTGAAGGACCATATCGGTGTGCTTTTTCACCAGCTAAATCATTATTGCACTCTGCTCTTAGAAAGCTCTGTACACCTGCAATTACTACATTCTCTACGGGTTTCCAACTTAAGATAAAAGAGCCATTTCATATTCACAGACACAACCTTCCTTGTAATTCTCACCTTGTCACGTTTTTTGTACATTCCGTTGCTACTAGCATAATTAGCATTTTTTCTTTCTTATAAATTCAAATTGTAATGCTTTGTACATTAATTAACTGAAGATGACAGAAGTTTCTGTCGAAACATGTATTACAAACTTGAACTTTTTTTTTTTTTTTTTGAACTTGAACTTTATTGATAGTAGTAATATATAAATCATTACAAAATTGCTTGCCTCCGCTACTAGTATTTACAAGTAAAATATATATGAAACTGAATCAAGAAGGAATAATTACGTTCATTTATGCTACGGGACAAAAGAATCACCGAACTGAACATCAAGATGAAATGTTCAAGTCTGATGAAAACCAGAGACAACCTGTTAGTGTAATAATGTAAAGTTTTTTTTAATGAGGTAAACTACTAGTGTTGTCGTTTTCTTTAAAGTATTCTTCTAAATTCTATTTACACACGTACAGCTACAAAGTCTGTCCTCTTTTGTACAAGAATAAACTTCTACCGGTCCATGTCTTTCCTTCCAATTTTACAGCGAATGGAACATGTACATATGCCTTTGTCAGTCTAGCCGCACCTTGTTAACACATTACACAAGACATTGGTACCAGAAGCCTCTCAGAATAAAGGCATTAGGATTCTTAATCAGTTACTAATGAGTCCTCCAGTCACCGTATTCGTCTGGAAATTCCAACAAGTACTGTACTCTTTTCACTCTTTAGGCTTGATCCTGTTGTAAAGAAAAATAAAAAACCTAAATAGCAAATCACATAAACAAGAAGATGAGCAATCTGGGCTTGATTACCAGCCGCTGTCCAGGAAAGGAGCCCGCGCTCCTCCACCGAGCTCACCACCTCAGTCTAATCAGACATACAGATTATTCTTGTTGTCACGTAGAAAGACCACACATACATGCTATTTACAAGTGAAATATATATGTAACTGAATCAAGAAGGAATAATTACGTTCATTTATGCTACGGGACAAAAGAATCACCGAACTGAACATCAAGATGAAAATGTTCAAGTCTGATGAAAACCAGAGACAACCTGTTAGTGCAATAATGTAGTTTTATTTTAATGAGGTAATCATCATCTCGGGCTGACCTAATTGTTATAAGCGCTGGTGACCAAAACTATGATTTCCGAACTTACAACGGGTTATCATAAGCTCTGATCGGTTTGCAGGACTGACGTCAAAAATTTGAATCCCGTCAGAGCCTCTGGATTTTATCCATTGTCAGACACTGGCGAAAACTTGATCAACATCGCATCATAATTAACCGAGTTTCACGTTAATCATAATTACACTTCTATCCCAAGTCTTATGTTGATATTCGGGTTACCTCATTAGTATTAGTATAATAACCTTTTTAAAAACAATTTCAACTCTCTGTTGCTTTTACAGTGTAGTGACTTCAACTGTGGTTTCCAAAGAGTTTTCAGCCAATCAAAACCCGCGTTTGAACCAAACCTAGCTGAGTTTGTTCCTGATTGGACCAATCGTGTTGCAGCAGTGTCAAGATTTCCTGTTGTCGTTGAATTGAACAGCGTGACAAATAAGCGATGTATTAAAATAATTTTAAACAAGCCCGTATGCTCTGAATGGTCGCTTTTCATGCACACTATAGTCCAGTTTCGAATTCGCCATGACCGCTGAATAAAAGCATCGACAGCGCGTTTGTACAGGATTAGCCTCGGCCTAAAGTAAAATATTCACAAATTTCAGCGAGAAGATGACCTGTTTACAGCTCTGTGTATTGTTTAATTTTCAAATTTGTGGCACCTTCCCGCCGGTATTTATGAATATTTTTTTCAGGTTGAGGCTAACCCTGTAAAAATGCGTTGTCAGTGCTTGTGTTCAGCGGTCATGGCGCATTCGAAACTGGACTATTATTTTTGTTGCCAGATTCAGGTTGTTAGTTATTTTTCGCTGATGTCGATGGTGTTTTCGTCACAGGACCAATTTTTTTCAGTCTAGTTGAAACTTATTTCTTCGCAAAATTATCATTTTTTGGTCGCTAGAACATGAAGCATTGTTTTCTATGAGCCAGGTTCAACTGAAATCCTTTCTATTGCAAGCTTGTGGTGCTCACTCGAGTTGAGACTTATTTCTTGGCAAAATTATAATTTTTTTGGCGCCAGAACATGAATCATTGTTTTGTACGAGCTAGGTTCAACTAAATTCTTTTTATCGCCAGCTTGTGCTGTTAAAGTCGACGAAATTTCAACCCAGTTACCAGCCAATCAAAATCGTCCGTTCCAACAGCTAACAATCGTGCTACTCGAACACGATTGGTGAGATCAACTTAGATTCTTTTGTCGGAAAATCGTACTGAGATTGGTTAAAATCCCTCAGTAGGCTCGGTTGAAGTCACTGTATTGTAACTTTGTTCCTTATTAATAAAACCTGACCTTTTGCTCTTCCTGTTGTGTTTATCTCCCGGCAACTTCACCTGAAGAACTTTGAAATTCACTTTGGAATCCTTAAAACCAATGGCGATAAGACGCTCATCAGGACAAGCTGCTAAACTGTACACTTTGGTTTCGGTATCAATTTCACTTAGCAGGTCCCCTGACTTGACGTTAAAAAGCCGAACGCAATAGTAACTTCTTGCTTTATCATTATAGTTGGTAATGCACTCCAAGTCACTGACAAAGCTGCAATTGAAGTCCAAGAATGACCTGCAACTACACGAACATAGCTTGTGAAGTGTTCTTCCTGAAACTGCATCCAGGACGTAAAGAAAGGCTTCTCTGTCGTCAGCAATGGATTCTCCAGCAAGTACGCAATACTGTTCAGTAGGAGAAAATAGAGAACATCGAAGAAAGTGCGAAACTTCCAAAGGTTTGAACATTTTCCAGAGTACAACGTCACCACTCTGCATCCGCACCTCCTCCTCATCAGCCGTTATCACATGACCTTTACTGGAACATGTAACATAACGGTACCCGTGAGAAGTGACTGTTGACACAATGCCTTCCCTTGTTGTATCCAGGATGATGACTTTGCGCATTACGTCACAAGCCACTCGTTCTTCAGAAATGCGGGTTACTAGACAGATGTTTCCAAAGTCACTCCAACTTCGGATACATTCAGACAAATTAAAATTCCATTGCTCAAGGGTGCTGAAACCGGTTTGCAACAAGACACCTGCTCTTACAGTTACAATATTACAACTAGCAAACAAATATCGGTCTTTGAAATCACTTTTTTCAGCTACGAGCATACCTCTGGCAATGTCCCAAGCCATAAGCTTTACTAGCATCGAACCTCTTACAGTCACATACAGCTTGTCACCATTCAATGAAAAGGCGGCTTTCTTCACAATAGTGTTTGAATCTCCGACACTGTCTTTGGTCAGTTCATTAAGGTACAACATCTCTATGATATTACTGCGTGAACAAACTCTAAATACAGATTGCTCATTCAGCACAAAAGCAAGTGCTAGACTACAGAAATTCTTTCACGTAGAAAGCAAAAAGAATCTCCTAATAAAAATCCGGTCTCACTGCGCGATTCGAATTCCCAGGGGTAATAAGACGCTTGATCAGGTAAATTGAAAACATCTAAAGAGAAGTTGCCGTCATTTTCCATGTGGACGTGTACACGAACAAGATCGAAACTGTCGTCTTCAAAATGTAAACAATAAAGGGATCGACAGCCAGGGGAGAACTTCATCGCTCCAAACACTCCTGAAGTAGTTGCCTGTGCTAGAACTGTAAAACAATCCATAACATCAACCAAATAGACTGAACTAGAATAGTCGGAAAATGCTAGCAGTCTTCCATCTAATGACCAAGCAAAAGACGAAATGTAGTCACTCCAGAGGAAATGGCTTATCTCTGAGCCATCTGTCAGACTCCACATGATAATGGATTTAGCACTGCTGCGGTGAAAAGCTAGCATCTTGGTCTTGTCTGCAGAAATCGAACAAACCTTAAAGCGACAATTGCTCGAAAGAAAAAGCGGTTTTAAGTCTCCGTGAAATGAATAGGCATGACTGAGGATTCCTGGTAAGACAAGGTCCTCTGTAGGATGAAACGCTACTGAGCGGTGAAATAACTCGAGAGCAGACAACGAGAATGTGTCATCAGGGTTGTCGTAATCTTTCGTTTCCTTGACATCTCGTTTCCATAGCTGCTTACCAGTATGAAGCGACCATAACTGGATCGTGTTATCTATGCATTCGCACACCATGTAGTCTAACTGTGGTGAAACATCAAAGCACGCAACTTCAGCTGAACATACAAACTTGGTTTGAAGACGAGCTTGCAGATCCTCCTTGTGCAAGTATTCCATATACGCAATTTCAGAATATTTAGTCTCTAAAAGGTCTGATGCTTGAAAAGACAACTCAGGTCCTCCTTCATTCAACAAGCATTGAAAGATGGCACGAGGAAGCTTTGTTAAAATGCTTATATGCTTCCTTAACAGGTGCAATAAATTGTCAAGGGCACTCTGGCATCCTTCAAACATTGATTTAGCACCGGCATGCTTCTGCACGCAAAGGATATCTTCAGACGCCGCTGTAACATTCACACACAACTTTGCGTACACAAGCTCTACGTCCAAAATAAATTTTTTAACAACTTCCTCAAGGCTGCATACTCTCGCATCTTCTAGTTGTAGCATGTGTTGAACTCCATGTTGCAGTGCGTACTTTGTAGTGTCACTGAACTGTGCGAAGTCGACGCCTTTTCGTTTCACCTCATCAAGCTCATTAATACAGAGCTTAGAGAGGACTTCATGGCCCTCCTTTTCGGCCACACTGAAGTGGTGCTCTCCGTAGTTAGATATGTCAATCAACCAGTCTTTGACCGACTTGTGGAAGAAGTGAATACACTCGTCTTGAACGGGTAGAAGTGCTGAGACACAGGAAATTGCCGCTTTTATTTTTCGCTGAACCACTGATGTCGATTTTCCTGGAAGCAATAATTTAGAAACAGAACCAAGAGGCAATGGTTCTCTTGCAGATGAAACCGCACTCAGGAATTTCAAAAATTGCTCTTCGGTTACCTCAAGTTCCTTACAAAGTTCAGTCTCCAGACGCTTGAAATACGAGTGATAAACAGACGAGATACCCGTTGGTAAGATGCTGTCCAGCACTTCAGGGGTTACCAATGACACTTTCTTCTTTATGAAATCCATCAGGTAATGAGCATATAGCATGACTCCTTCTGACTTTTGAACCAGTGCTTGCAAGATGTTTTCTCTAAGCTCAGATTGCAATAAATGGCCGCTCTGCTTTTCAAAGCATAGGTAAATATCATTGACGTTCTCTTTAACGTTTGGATCCAGCTGCAGGGGGTGCAAATTCTTTAGATTGTCTGCTATGTTTATTTCCGGTCGCGTTGTCACCAGAAATCGAATCCAAAGTGGAAGACCTTGAAAGTAATTAGCAATTACGTCTAGTAGCTCATTTCTTCCTTGGAACTGGCTTTCGTCCAAGCCGTCTATTACCATCAGATAGGTCAAACCAGGGTCGTTCAAAGCTGTTAGAGGTTCCTCAAACAGTACATCGAACAGGTCCTTCACTTCCATGTTGTTAATCTCCACACCCAGATTTCTTGACAACTTTTCCACGAGAGCTTTCTTATAGTCTGGCAAAATATCACACAGCTGACTGGCTAAGACCTGTAGCATGACCTTGTGATTCCTGTGGCGTGCCCTGTCATGCTGACAAAAGTGGTTTCCAGCTAGCCTCCCAGCTTTTTGCATCTTTTCACATATGACAGCTGAGACTACAGACTTTCCCATCCCAGCATTTCCACTGACCACCATCACACGATTTGGGGAACTTCTGTCATTTAGCCAGCGGTCGACCTTTGAAAAGATTGACAAACGGGTTCCTTCTACGTATCTGTCAGCGTGATATCTTACGTTTTTCACGGTCTCAATCTTGGCAAGTTTCTTCAGCATTTCATTTTCTCTGTTCTTTTCTCTTTGAACTTCCACGTCTTCTTCCAAGTTCGTGTAGCCTTTGCTGTCTTCCACTGCTTTCCGATCTCCTAGTTGGGTCTGGCGTTTTTCATCAATAGTTTTCTGTGTAACAGCTACAGATTGGCACTTAAGTACATCTTCCACCATTGCCTTGATATCCTGAATTCTTTTCTGATCTTCTATTTGAGTCTGACGTACTTCATCAACAGTTTGCTGTGTTTTGGTCTGGTACTGACGTACTTCATCAACAGTTTGCTGTGTTTTGGTCTGGGACTGACGTACTTCATCAACAGTTTGCTGTGTTTTGGTCTGGTACTGACGTACTTCATCAACAGT
This sequence comes from Platygyra sinensis, assembly GCA_019787425.1. Lineage (NCBI taxonomy): Eukaryota > Metazoa > Cnidaria > Anthozoa > Scleractinia > Merulinidae > Platygyra > Platygyra sinensis. Next base: position 25,044 of record JAHPZR010001401.1, read on the forward strand.
TTGCTGTGTTTTGGTCTGTACCTCTGTAATAAAATGAAGGACGACCAAGATAAAACCAAGAGACGTTTACTCAATGAATATCTACATCGCAACTCACTACGAATATTTAAGTAGTTCAAACTGGCGGGAACGGGTCTCTAGAGAACGCACGTGCATCTTATACATAACTCATGCTATTATAACACCCTCCCTTTCATAAACGAAAAAGAAAAGAAAAATTACAACCAACACACGAGCTGACTTATACACAATATGAATTAAGCATTCACTAAACATTTAAATACTCGTCAAGCTCTACAACGCGTTAGAAGTTTTAGATAAGTTTATGGCTTAGTCAAAACAAAGTCACTGAAGCGCTTTGGTGGCCGTCGTTGACGCTCTGATCGTCTTAGCACTGGCTTGGGTGGAGACTCTACTGAAGTTGGAGCAACTTCCGGCCCAATCAGAGGAGCAGTTTCTTGACTTGGCGCAGGTGGATTTACTTCTTCGGGAACGGTGGTCAGGAACTCATTGGACTGTGGACAGACGGGAACAGACACCTCAGCAGGGGCCTGGTCTGATGATGGCGGTGGCGGCTCATTTGTCTTCCGCAGGTGAACACGGTTGCGACGAACCACATGATGAGGTGTCTCGACCTCATACGATCTCTCGTCCACTCGACTTCGCACAATTCCTTTCTGCCACTCTCGCTTGCCCAGCTGAAACGGTTTTAGCCTTACTACATCTCCTGTTGTTAAGGGATCCAGATCGACAGCACCTCGGTTGTAATACTGAGCTTGTCGCTGCTTGCGCTCTTCGAGCTTGGCTCGGCACAGCTCGTTGTCTGAGACTGCTTGTGGCGCGAGCAAGTTTGCCGTCATCGGTAGGAGACTTCTAGTCCTTCTGTTGAAGAGACGTTGCGCTGGACTAACTTGGACACTGGCAGGTGGGGTGTTGCGATGATCGAGCAAAGCTAGAAAAGCATCTGATCCACTCACTCTGCACTTTCTGAGAATTTTCTTAGCTTCCTTCACTGCGCTCTCTGCTTTACCATTACCCTGACTGTGATGTGGGCTGCTCGTGAGATGTTCAAAGTCCCAGCCTCGCGAGAACGTCAGGAAATCACGTGACGTAAACTGTGAACCGTTATCTGTAACCAGCTGCTCAGGAATACCGTGGCGTGCAAAGTGGGCCTTTAACTTTCTGATGACACACACCGACGAAGGAGACCTTAAATGATCCAGCTCAAAGAAATCACTGTAATAGTCTGAGGTGACTAAGTAGGTTTTCCCTTCAAACTCAAACAGATCTGCAGCCACTCGTTGCCATGGTCGATTCGGCGTTTCGGGGGACATCATTGTTTCCTTGACTTGACCTCGCTCATACTCCCGACACGCCTCACAGGTTGAAACATAGTTCTTAATGTCAGCTGTCATACCGGGCCAATAGAGGCACTCACGGGCTCTGTTTAGACAGCCATTCACCCCAAGATGTGAACTGTGGATTCGTCTTAACAGCTCGCTCCTCGAAGCTCGTGGAACCACGACACGCTCTCCCTTAAAGATGAGACCATCCTGGATCGACATCTCATCACGCATGTTGAAGTAAGGGGAAATGATGCTGGGCACGTTACTCTTATGCTCTGGCCAGCCCTTCTGAATCACAGCTTTCAGCACTTGAAGAGACTCATCTGCTTCGGTGTCTTTCTGAATTAGCAGAAGCCTTTCTTCCGACACAGGCAGGTACTTCATCATGTTGATTGTCTCGAACTCATTCTCGTCTTGCTTACCGGCAGGGAGAAATGCTCTCGACAGGGTATCGGCCAGAAACATCTTGCTTCCCTTCTCGTATCTTACTTCCAGGTCATACTTCTGAAGACGAATTATCATGCCTTGCAGACGCTTGGGGGCACGGTGCAAGGGCTTCTTGAGAATTGATTCCAGTGGCTTGTGGTCGCTGAAAACAATGGTCTTATTGCCAAACGTGTAGTCGTTAAACTTCTCCACTGCAAAAACAATCGCAAGCATCTCTTTTTCCATCTGAGCGTAACGCGTCTCAGTCTCCGTTAATGCTCTGCTTGCATAAGCAATGGGATGACCGCTTTGCATTAGGGCTGCGCCCAGACCAACTTGACTGCTGTCACATTGCACTTCCAATGGCTCACCAGGCTTGTAGTAGGCTAGCACAGGAGCAGATGCAATAAGGCCCTTCACTTCATTCCAAGCACGTTCTTGCGCATCGGACCAACACCATTCAACATCTTTATGGGTAAGGTCGCGAAGCGGTCTCATTACGTCAGACAGGTTTGGCAGGAAACGGCTAAGGTAATTTACCATACCATTCAAACGCAACACATCTTCAGGCTTTTCTGGTCGCGGCATTTCTGTAATCGCCTCAACTTTCTGCGGATCTGGCTTCAGGCCCTCTGATGTCAGAACATGTCCATGAAAAGGAACCTCCTTACACTTGTATTCCAATTTCGCACGATTGAGCTTTATGCCCTTCTGCTGGCACTTCTTCATGAAACCCTCCAGGCAGCTATCGTGGTCAGCGTCATCTCTTCCATAGATGAGTACGTCATCGGCAATACACTTCACACCAGGCAGGCCTAACAACTCTTGATTCAAATGCTTTTGAAATATCTCACTCGAAACACACAAGCCAAACGGTAAACGAAGCCAGCGGTATCTCCCATGAGGAGTTGCAAAAGTTGTCAACAGGCTAGACTCATCATCCAGCTCCAATTGCCAGAAAGCGGATGCGAGATCAACCTTTGTAAACACACGCGCCTCAGCCAAATCAGGCAATACGTCATCAATGACGGGGATCTGGTATCTTTCTCTCTTTAAAGCAGCATTCAACGGTTTAGGATCAATGCAGACACGTAAATCACCAGACTTTTTTACAGCAACAACAAACTGGCTGACCCATTCAGTCGGCTGATCCACAGGAGCAATAACTTTAAGATCCTGCAACCTTTCGAGTTCCGCCTTGAATTTTTCTTTAACAGCTACCGGTACT